>CM064566.1:36481501-36587890 GCA_032716605.1 Paralithodes platypus
TAGCGGATTGTCTATCAAGGGTGGATGATGGTGGTTAGACTGCCAAAGGATTGAGGGTTGAGTGTGGAGGAAAATAGGCTGTCACTGTAGTTCAGCCGAAAAAAACAAATTAAAAAAGCAAAAACCTTATAAAAACTCTTTATTTTTTATTACGTGTAGAATTTTGTATAAGATGTTGTAGCAGTATCTAAGTTGAATGTTTTCGCTTATTGTCGCTGAGTTAGTTGAACTTCCTCGGTGGAGCGCAACAGTCTTGATTTTTGTTTATATATGGTGCCTTGTGTCGCAACAGTGTGGGGTACTATGAGAAGCTGTCTGTTAGATATGAAGAACTTAGTCAAGGGTCTTATATCGTGGGGGAGGTGTGACGCTTCTGCATAGTAACCACGTGCGGGCATGCGCGCGCGTCGGCTGTCCAGCCGTTTAGAAACCGGCTGGTGGTAGCCAGCCGGCAGGCTCTCCCTTAGTATATATCCTACGACAATGTAACTAATGTCTGGGATATTCTTATGTTGTTTCACAGCTTGAAGCTGCCCTTATTCTTAACCAACGCATCTTAGTATATTTTATTCTCGATAGTTGATTGTTTCATTATAATAATATATAAGATGTAAGTCTAGTGAGAGCGGGAAGAGACGAGCGGGAGAGAGAGACCGGCTTGGGACGTTGCTTCACTTGCTTAGCTTGGGACGAGCCTGAAGCGCTGCCACATGCATTTGATTGCAACGTTAGGCTTAGTTTCGACTCACGCACGGGGTAGAGAATTTTGACCCGGCAACTGTGTTGAGTGTTGCCGAACCTGGGATGTATTCTGCATGCCTAGGGTGGGGTCCAGACAGATTCAAGACTCAGAGCTCACCTCACTGTCGTACCCTTCGGACCCCCTTGATATCTATCCCTCTCAACCCCCCTTAGAAACTTTCTCTCTTACTTTGTATACCTTCTTTCCACTACTTCACCAATCTATTTAATTACCCCATCCCCTTGATAGACCTTATATCTATTATTGTATTAACGACGAGCTCTCAGATAACTAGATAGGATTTTGGGCTTTATGCAGAGATGTAATTGTTAATGAGACCTAGGAAGCTTTTTTGTTGTCTCATATTTGGTGGTTTCATGCTTGCTAGTGTGTTCTTGTGTCAGGTTAGCAGGGGCTAGACCGGAGGGGAGGGTTTTTGCGATCCTTTTAAGTAAAGTCTGGTGGTGCGAGTCCTGTGGACCCGCACGACTTTACTAGGATACCCGTGGGAGTCTGGGGGCATTTTCTTGTCTGTGTCCCTGTGTGTCTAGTGTTGTGTTGTGTGAGGGCCCTTGCCTAGTCCACTCAGCGCTAGCACGTCTTGCTTTTGTTTTAGGGTCGCCAGGAGAGAGTCAGATACTTGCGATCTGAGTCTCTCAAGAGAGCACCCTTTCAATTAGAGTAATTTGGCGCATAGACTTGGGAACGTCCCTAGGCTAAAGCAGGTGGCTCAGCCCGGGTATCCGAAGCCTATATCCTTCCAGCTAGACCTCTGCCACCTGGCAGATTAACAGCTAGGGGTTTATCATCTCTGTATGCTTGTTATTGTGCCACAGTTTACCGTTTTTGTGAGCATTGTGGGTCAGGGTGTGGCTTAGAGACTCTGTCCGAGCAGGCTTGCCTGACTAAGAGTGAGAAGCACACCTGTATGTGGTTATGTTGCGAGTTGCTACCTTTATTTAATTATACCTATGCCATTATACACTGTAGGTCATATCACTAGTATTTATTCCTGCTTATGAGTTAAGAGTTCTCTAAATCCGTAACGTACTTTCTTTGCTTAGCATCAGATCCTGCAGTAGCCGCATGCAGTTTAGAAACCTGCATCTTGTCTACCTGTACGATGTTTTGAGGACTGTTTGCTTTCACCTTCTTTCACGCAGGGGTGATTAGTTGTATTAATTAACGTAACGTTAAATGTACTTTCTTCTAGTTTGTTATTAAATTGTTTCCGCAATTTAATTCCGTCATCTATCTTTTCCTTGAAGCTTTAAGTCAACTTAATTGTGTGATCTTTTATATAGCCTGCTTGACTATCAGCAGTCTATAGTGCGTGCACCCTGTAACCGAGTCATAGGATACCTCGTTGTCCAGGCAGGACTCTTGACGGTTTAGGGTGGTTTGTTGCCTGGGTTTATAGATAAGGGTTGGATCTAGCATTTTCCGTTGTTGCTTGTTGCCGCATACCTAGTCCAATAGAAAGAGCCCAGTGTTTATATATCCCAGGACGTAACACATACTACTATAGCGTTGAGTGGAGGGATACATTATTTTGTATTGATTATTGTGTTACATAAATAGTATTGATCATTGCTTTTAGTCATTGCTTCTTGACTGTGGAATTTATCGTAAGCATATTATCTTAAGGGGACCGACCTGCTTTTTCTCTCTGGGTTTTATCCATTCGGCCCCATTCATCCTACTGTATTAAAAAATTTCTCCCCATTCAGGTATTGATTTTTTCCTGGCGAGCGATAGCGAGCCATCATTGCATTGATTGAGAAAGTGTTATGTTTATATTTTTGTTTAAATCATGTTGTATCATTGTTTCTGGTTTGATTTTCAATTGTCATGTTTCTTTTCCCTCGTGACTGTTGGTTCAATTATATGTCCATAACTAAAATTATCAATTACTGATAATAATTATAATTGGTTAAGGGGGGATGGTTCACTTTTTAGTCGTTGTTTTCACTAATTCATATTTTTTTCTCGTGTCCTCCCTAGACCTCCATCAAACTTAAAGAAACATCCAGTAAATCCACATTGTATATTAATTTGTACATTTTTCGGTAGAAAATTTTTCCAGCCGAAGGCCGGTTGTTCCAAAATATCAGGCTCACTATCGTTCGTCAGGAAAAGAATCGACACCAAAATAGCACGAAAGGTGTTAATATTGACAAAGAAATTGGGCGAAAGGTTTTTAAATCGACAGACTAATAGGGCAGACATCCTTAAATCTGCAAACTAATGGGGCTAAATATAAGGGAGAAGGGGTACCAGCAAAACGGCCCATCTCCCCTTAAAGTAATGCTAGGACGTAGAATGACATGTATATAGGAGGTACATATATACTGTATAACTCTGCAACGTTACAATACTAAAGGAACGATAATATAACAGCAATACTATACTGCCTACTATAAAAGGCCTTTGATGTACATACCTTTATAGGGAAGGTTGTAGGGATGCTAATTTATTGTGTGAATGTAACTTCTATATATTCTTTCTTAACCGTGCTGCTTTTTGTGGACATTATGTTTATGTAAGGAGGATTCATCTCTTAATGTATATATATATTTTTTTTTCTATGTGAATGAGGGAGATAAAAGGCATAACTGCCTGCAGCGAGTGCCTCCCCCAGATTACAAAGAGTGACAGGGCCGAAATCAAGGGACGTTCGAGCTAAAATGCCTGGACATACGGAGTTTGAAGCAATTTAAGTCATAGGAAGAGGGAAAGACTGATTCTGGGAGAGAGTTCCAGAGCTCAGCAGTTGAATAGAAGAAAGTCTGGGAATAGCGTTTCACTCTTGGGTTGGAGAGTTGCACAGAGTACGGGTGGGATTGTGTTGCAAGGCGGGTACTACGTACCCTACGTAGAGGAGCTGTTATACACTGGGAAAGCTCCGAGGAACACTGATTATTGTAGTAGAGGTTAGAATACTGAGAGAGATGCAACATTGTGGGAAGAGAAAGAGATTGCAGAGAATTGGTGAGTGGATGGGAGTTAATGATACAAAAAGCTTTCCTTTCTACTTTATCTAGGAGTGCGGTGTGAGAGGATCCTCCCCACACATGTGAACAATACTCCATACAAGGAAGCACTGTGCCCCTGTACAGAGCAAGTAGCTGAGCAGGAGTAAAGAACCCCTTGAGGCGGTTGAGCACACCCAGCTTCTGGGAGGCTGCCTTAGCGAGACTGGTAATATGGACTTTCCAAGTGAGAGCAGAAGAAACAGAGACACCGAGAACATTGAGGGAAGATGAAGGGTTGATTTTTGTATTGTTGAAGAATAAGGGATAGTCCTCTGGAGGTTCCTGATGGGTAGTAAGGTGGATAAATTGAGTTTTGGAAGCATTAAATGTAACAAGGTTTTCTCTACCCCAATTGGAAATAGTAGCTAGATCAGATGATAAAAAAATTATGGCTTCATTACATTTACTTTTGAGGGACTGCTGGCTGGGGCGTTCTGGAAAACTAATTGAGTGGTGTAAAGTAGAGTCATCTGCATATGAATGGATGGGACTAGATGTACGGTTGAGAAGATAATTTATGAAAATTAGAAAGAGAATAGGAGATAGGACAGAACCCTGAGGAACACCGGAGTAGATAGGATGAAGAATTGAGCGATGGCCGTCCACAACCGCAGCTATGGAACGGCCGGAAAGGAAATTAGAGACAAAGGCACAGATGGAGGGACAGAAACCGAAGGAGGGCAGTTTGGAAATTAAAGATTTGTGCCAGACTCTATCGAAGGCCTTCGATATTTCTAGTGCAACAGAGAAAGTCACACCGAAGTCCCGAAAGTTGGATGACCAAGAGTTAGTAAGATATGAAAGAAGATCACCAGTAGAGCGACCCTTAAGGAAGCCATACTGGCGATCTGAGAGCAGATTATGAGAAGAGAAATGCTTAAGAAATTGGGAAGCAAGAATAGTTTCAAAAACTTTAGAGATACAAGAGATGAGAGCAATTGGACAATAGTTGGAGGGTTGCGAGCGGTCACCCTTCTTTGGGACAGGTTGAATGAGAGCAAACTTCCAGCAAGAAGGAAAGACGTTAGAGGAGAGACAGAGACGAAAGAGTTTGCCTAGGCAGCACGGAAGCACAGTTTTTAAGTACAACAGGAGGAACACCGTCCGGACCGTACGCCTTATTAGTATTAAGCCCAGAGATGGTAGAAAGTACATCTTTAGAAGAGATTAGGATATTAGGCATAAGTAGGAGAGAGGGGGGTGGAGAGGGAGGAATAGCACTGGAATCATCCAAGGTAGAGTTTCTGGCAAAAGTTTGAGCAAAGAGTTCAGCTTTGTCAAAGGAAGAAGTGATGGTTGTACCACCAGAGTGGAAAAGGGGAGGGAAAGACGAGGAAGAAAAGTTGTTGGAGAGGTTTTTGGCTAGATGCCAGAAAGCTTGGGAAGAGCTAGAGTTGGATAGTTCAGTGCATTTATTATTGATGAAAGAGTCCTTGGCAAGTCGAAGGTCGAAGAACAGATTTGGTTTGACTCCGGGCAGAAACATAGGAAGAATGAGATTCTTGAGTTTTAAGGCGTCGGTACCGTTTGAATGCTTCCTCCTTGTTGTGGACAGCAGTAGAACAAGCGTGAGCAAACCAAGATTTTTTTGCATTAGACTGAGAGAAAGAAAATGGAATGTACGCTTCCATGCCCGAGAGGATTACCTCGGTAATGCGTTCAGCACTCTCCGAGGGTCCTCGGCCACGGAAGCAGAAATCATGCCATGGGAAATCAAAGAAGTACTGCTGGAGAGCCTCCCAGTCGCCGCTGGCTGGGAGGATCGGATGGCCGTACCGAAGAGATAGGACAGGTGACGGAGATAAGTTTATGGTCGGAGGAGCCCAAAGGAGAGAAAAGATTGACAGTATAAGAAGAAGGGTTAGAAGTCCGAAATAAGTCGAGAATGTTGGGCCGATCTCCGAAGCGATCCGGGATACGGGTGGGTTGCTGGACCAGCTGCTCTAGGTAATTTATGATAAAAAGACGTAGACTTGTTCACCAGGTGGATCAATAGAGTGAGAGGAGAGCCATTGGCGGTGGTGAACGTTGAAATCTCCTAAGATGGAGATTTCAGAGAAGGGAGAGATAGATAGAATGTGTTCCACTTTAGAGTTTAGATAGTCGAAGAATTTGGGAAAGCCGGTAGAGTTAAGGGAAAGATAGACAGCACAGAAATATTTAGTATGAGAATGACAGGATAGTTTGAACCATAAAGTTGAGAATTCAGAGGAGTCGAAATCGGGAACACGAGAGCAAGTGAGTTTGTTGTGCACGTATGCACAACATCCGCCATTGGCTTTGAAACTAGGTTAGAGAAAGTAGGAGGATACAGAGAAGGGGCTGCTGGCAGTTGCTTCAGACACCTGAGTTTCGGTGAGAAAAAGAAGATTAGGTTTGAAGGAGGAGAGATGGTGTTCGATAGAGTGAAAATGAGAGGAAAGGCCGCGAATATTGCAACAGTTGATAGTAAGAGTGACAGGCCGTGGTCCAGAGTTTTTAGATGGGTCGTCAGAGGAAGGTCGGGCATGTGTGGGGGCATTTATCCCCCCCCCCCCCCCCCCCCCCCTTGGGACTCCGAGGCTGCGTCTTTGTTCATATTTTTTTTTGTTTAATAATTATTAAGGAGGAAGTGTGGTGTGCTTGTTAAGTGTAGTGAAGTAGCTAGGAGGAGGAGGGGTTTGTGAGAGCATGCTGGACTACTCTCAGTGTAAGTGAGGCACAAAGGAAATCAGTAAGAGAGGACAAGCAAATGAAACAGGAGTTCCAGCGATTCCTTATCAAATGCTCACAGCCTCTCCTGGGTATAGCTCTGTTCGATTGGTGCCTACAATCTACCCTCCTTCCCCCTATTAGTCGCCTTGTACGACACGCAGTAGGACGTGTGAGGCATATTCTTGTTTTCCTCCACCATATACATATATATATATATATACACTTTGCAACCAATATATAACAGTTGGTGATAGAGCGACACAGTTTAGAGGAGAAAAACTATTAAGATCAACTTGCATAGTGGAGAAACGATTTCGAGTAAAAACGATACCACTCCAAAACGGCCACAACTAGAATGGTAGTAGTCTCCAAACCTAACCCTAATCAGTAAAATCAAACTAAACTCACTAACCAGTTCTAATGTAACTTATCTAACCTAACCTAACCAAGCCTAGCCTAATCTAACCTAGTTTAATTGACCAAGTTTGTTGTGTTGATGTTGTAAATTGGGCGATCACCGTCTAGGAGCAAGCTGTTTTGATCTGTTTCACAAGATTATACTACTTCCAGTGTTACGAGTTCGGACTACAGAATGAGCTTCATGTATAATCGCTTACATAAGTTCCGTGATTTTATGATTGCAAGTATCATTAGTATGATAAAAGTACGAGTGGAGTTTATTATGCATTCTAAAATTCCTCTAATTAGTCAGTTGATTTACAACTAACTACTCGCTCACTCCTATCATAGTACATTTGATTCCACACATAAGGTCACAGCAAGGAACTTAACTTTTGAAGGAGACTATAGATACCACTGTAGGGGTGGCCTTGCCAGTTCTGCAATGGGAGTGATTCGTTGAAGAGGGGCACCTGCTTTTTTCTCTCTGGGTTGTATCCAATCGGCCCCATTCAGCCTACTGTATTAAGACGTTTATCCGCATCCAGGTGTCGATTTATACCTGGCGAGCGATAGCGAGCCACCATATTTGGATAAAGAGTTAGACGGCTCGCTACATTTGTATATTTTTAGATAGCATAAATTCTCCGGCGAAGCCCGATTTATCCATAAAATGCTGGCACGCTATCGCTCACCAGAAAAAGATCAACACCTGGATGGGGATAAATGTCTTAAAACAGTAGGCTGAATGGAGCCGAATGGATACAACCAAGAAAGAGAACATAAAGCAGGTCACCCCCCTTAATAATTGACGTGAATTCATCCCTGCACAAGTTGATAATACATGTAAGTATATATATATAATATAACACCTGTATATATATATATATATATATATATATATATATATATATATATATATATATATATATATATATATATATATATATATATATATAATTATATTTATATATATACTGTATATATATATATATATACGTGTATATATATATATATATATATATATATATATATTTATATATATGTATTATTTTTTATTTTTAGTTTTGTGTTTTTAGTTTAGTGTATTTATGTTGAATCTCAGGCTTGAGTGTGTCCTCTGTAATATTGTCTTAGTCTCATTCGATGAAATAGCAATTTTTAATGGAACCTTACTATGCATAGATGATGATCAGGTTATATATACCATGGGTTGAATAGTAATCTAGAATAAAGTAATCAGTCGATCTAGGTATAAGGGGAACTACAACATGGCAGCTGCTATAGTCTATTCGCTGTAAGTAGACAAGAAATCATGACTTCTAACCTCTATAACTCAAAAACGACTTGAGTAATCGAGCTAATAATTCTACCATTTGGAAAGAGTCTGTCACGGAATAGATGTTGACATTTACAGCCAATTTGCTCTAGCCCTTTTTGAGCTACAGAGGATAGAGGTAATGTTGCCTCGCCTACTTACAGCGAATAGACTATAGCAATATAGGAGTCTGCCACTACAATAGGCCTTTGATGTGAATAGGTATGTAGGGATGGGTGGACGGATGCCAATTTAATTAAGGGGGCCCATTTCGTGTTTTTCACTCCTTTTCTCTCTTTCTCTAGGTTGTATTCATTCGGCCCATTCAACCTACTGTTTTAAGACGTGTATTCCCATCTAGGTGTCGATTTTTTTCTGGCGTGCGGTAGCGAGCCAGCATATTTCTTATTATGTTTTTTTGTCAGCAGGCTAAATTTGTACATTTTTCGATAGTAAAATGTCTCCGAAGCCGGATTTTTCATACAATGCTGGCTCGCTATCGCTCGCCAGGAATAAATCTACACCTGGATGAGGATAAACGTCTTAAAACAGTAGGTTGAAAGTTGGCCGAATGAATACAAGCCAGAGAAAGAGAGAAAAGGAGAGAAAAAAGCAGGACCGATTATTTTTATTTACATTGATTTATCATTGAGTAAGTTGATATCATTGTATTTTTTTTTTTTTTTATATTCCAACTTACTTCCTCTCGGGCATAGGCTGAGACCCTTAACATTCACCGCTTAAAATGAACAGTGAAGCCCGTGAGGTCTTGTTCCAGTCTAGGGAGTGAGACATGTGAAGCACGTAGAGTAAAACGAGCATCTGCCATCTTGCCTTCACATGAGGCACGGTGCTCACTCATGGCCCGAAACGACCCCATCTCTGAAGCCACCTCCTTCCCATGCTTCACTGTCTCACCCCCTACACTCGGACTCTCACACTTACACACACACAACGCCACCTGTTGAGCAGATAACTCACCAGGCATTGCACCCCTATAGCATATTTTGAATATAGGAATATTCATACAGTGCTATTTAATCAGGGAACAATGAGGATATTTTATTCACGTTTCGGTGGGCTTGTGGTAATGGACTGATACTAGGTACAGCACAAATTCCATCCCAATAATATCTTCCCTTTGATACATCGGGATTTGAACCCGGGACCTTTGGATTACCAGGCCAGTGGCAAGACCACTCCACCACACCTCCCCTTACATCTATATTCCTAATGATCTTGAATTATACAATAGGTTGATATGATTTTGTTGAATTTTGAGTTTTGAATTTTATTCTTATACTCTCTAATATTTTCTTTGTCGCATTCGTTGAAATTGTAAGTTATGAAGGACCCTTGCAATGAATAACACACATTGAGGTTACATGTAGTTATAATAGTAAAACAGGCTAAGGTTATGAGGTGATGTAGGTTTAGATAGTTAGAATAGTAAAACAGGCTAATAAGGTTATGAGGTGATGTAGGTATAGATAGTTATAATAGTAAAACAGGCTAATAAGGTTATGAGGTGATGTAGGTATAGATAGTTAGAATAGTAAAACAGGCTAATAAGGTTATGAGGTGATGTAGGTATAGATAATTAGAATAGTAAAACAGGCTAATAAGGTTATGAGGTGATGTAAGTACACTGTAGATAGTTAGAATAGTAAAACAGGCTAATATGGTTATGAGGTGATGTAGGTATAGATAGTTAGAATAGTAAAACAGGCTAATAAGGTTATGAGGTGATGTAAGTATAGATAGTTAGAATAGTAAAACAGGCTAAGGTTATGAGGTGATGTAGGTATAGATAGTTAGAATAGTAAAACAGGCTAATAAGGTTATGAGGTGATGTAGGTATAGATAGTTAGAATAGTAAAACAGGTTAATAAGGTTATGAGGTGATGTAGGTATAGATAGTTAGAATAGTAAAACAGGCTAATTAGGTTATAAGGTGATGTAGGTATAGATAGTTAGAATAGTAAAACAGGCTAATAAGGTTATGAGGTGATGTAGGTATAGATAGTTAGAATAGTAAAACAGGCTAATAAGGTTATGAGGTGATGTAGGTATAGATAGTTAGAATAGTATAACAGGCTAATAAGGTTATGAGGTGATGTAAGTATAGATAGTTAGAATAGTAAAACAGGCTAAGGTTATGAGGTGATGTATGTATAGATAGTTAGAATAGTAAAACAGGCTAATAAGGTTATGAGGTGATGTAGGTATAGATAGTTAGAATAGTAAAACAGGCTAATAAGGTTATGAGGTGATGTAGGTATAGATAGTTAGAATAGTAAAACAGGCTAATAAGGTTATGAGGTGATGTAAGTATAGATAGTTAGAATAGTAAAACAGGCTAATAAGGTTATGAGGTGATGTAGGTATAGATAGTTAGAATAGTAAAACAGGCTAATAAGGTTATGAGGTGATGTAGGTATAGATAGTTAGAATAGTAAAACAGGCTAATAAGGTTATGAGGTGATGTAGGTATAGATAGTTAGAATAGTAAAACAGGCTAATAAGGTTATGAGGTGATGTAGGTATAGATAGTTAGAATAGTAAAACAGGCTAATAAGGTTATGAGGTGATGTAGGTATAGATAGTTAGAATAGTAAAACAGGCTAATAAGGTTATGAGGTGATTTAGGTATAGCTAGTTAGAATAGTAAAACAGGCTAATGTTATGAGTCTATGTAGGTATAGAAAGTTACAATATTTAAACAGGCTAATAAGGTAATGAGTCTATGTAGGTATAAATAGTTACACTAGTAATTATAATGTAAAACTTGCAAAATACACAAACCAAAACTGGGATGACACAAGATAAATGCAAAAGAACTAATCAAAAAATCGCTATGTAGAAATAACGCTTAATAAAATAATCAAACAAGCAAAGGTTATAAGTGGATGTAGGTATAAGGATAGCTATAACACAACAACTGATACCAATATAGGAGTCTGGCACCACAACAGGCCTTTGATGTGCATACCGCTGTAGGGATGGATGGATGGCTGCCAATTAAAGAGGGTGGGTAGTTTGTTCCTCAAGGGGGCCCACCTCGCTTTTTTCTCTCTTTCTCACTATCTCACGGGGTTGTATCCATTCGACCCTATTCAGCCTACTGTTTTAAGACGTTTACCCCATCCAGGTGTCAATATTTTCCTGGCGAGCAGTAGCGAGCCAGCATATATATATTCTTTTTTTACAGCAAGCTAAATTTGTACATTTTTCAATAGAACAATGTCTCCGGTGAAGCCGGATTTCTCCATACAATTCTGGCTCGCTATCGCTCGCCAGGAAGAATTCAACACCTGAATGGGGATAAACGTCTTCAAACAGTTGGCTGAATGGGACCGAATGGATACAAGCCAGAGAAAGAGAGAAAATAAGAGAAAGTTAAGAAAAGCAGGTGACCCAACTTAAGCTTCCATCAAGCTTAGTATAACACCCACTAGACCCCCTTTCACGATACATGTGTACACTTTTCGGTATAGTTTTTCCCGGTTCCTCCTAATTTACAGGCTCGCTGTCGCTCGCCAGGAAATAATAGACACCTGAATGGCACGCAAGGTTTTAATATTGACAGAAATGGGGCGTTTTGATCTTTTTCCTTAGTAATATATGGCGTTGGTTTTGTTTCTCTATGTATCCATCTATCTATCTATCTATTTATACATCTATTTATCTAGCTACCTATCTATTTATTTATCTTCCTATCTAACTTTATCTATCTATCTTTCCTTCTGTCCATCTATCTATTTATCTATCTATTTATCTATCTATCTATCTATCTATCTGTATGTACTGTATATATTTATCAATCATTACCACGTGTGTTTACATTTGTGTCCGCGTCTCAGTGCTTCGTTAAATATCGCTTTATTGCCGTCGTTTTTGGAATACAAGGGGAATCCTGGAGGTCAGCGTCTACGATCTTTGACACTTCCACGGCGACATACTACATCAGTGACGACCGGTTAAAGCGGCGGCGGCACTGCAAGCGGAAATGTGAAGATTTCCACTGTGTGTCCATGATTATAGCACTACAACCATCCGAGGCAAATGTCAACAGTGTCTCCCCATGTCAAGCGAGGATCGGAAGAGACCGAGCTGCACAGTGAGAACGATGGTGGTGGTTGACCGGTGTGGGGCTGTGTCACCCGTGTTTCCTGCCTCTACCTTACCGGGCCCACTTCATTGTTATGAAGCAGTGAGGGTGGTAAATTGTGACAATTATGGATGTTCAGCCATGTAAACAAGAATAGTTGCTTTTTATTGGATTTTTGCGGTGCCTACGGATTGTTGTTTTGTATACCAGGTCATGTGTAGTGAAATAATAATGGCAGACTGTGAGTATATAGAACATTCTGTATTGGCGTATGTCTCTACAGCAAGGCATTCAAAGAGCAAGGATCAAATTGTAAATATATGCACTGTGTTTTACAATGAAAATGACATTAAAAACGCTAAAGAAGTGTTCTATAATAAGATGAATCAAAAGATTGTGTGGAGAAGTTCTGACAGTAAGACAAGGGAGAACTTTATTGACATTATTGATCTTTTTGAGAAATGTGACAACGAAAATGTAAAATTGCCTAAATTTGTCACTGCTAACTTTGATGGTTTTCCACCATCAAATGGGTTTGATGTCATTGGAGGTTATATCAAGGAGTTAATTGATCAAATTAGTGAACTTAAAGGTGAAGTAAAATCACTGAAAGAGTCACGTATTGAAAATGTTGGATTAGTAGAAGATAACTATATTATTAAGGAAGAACTACTGGAGATAAAGGGGATACTTAAAGATATCAAGCAGAGGAGTAGAAATAGTGATCTACGGAGAGACAGTATCTTAGTGGAGAATCTTGATAAGTTACTAACAGGCCATGATGACAGTAGTGTTGGACATAAAACTATTAGTGCTTATGAGAGGGAAGTGGAGGGGTTACTGAAGATGACTGGTGAACCATCCGCTCCACCACTGAGTCAGCAACGTGACAGTCAGTTTGATAGTGTAGCCTCACCTCTACAACTGCCTACCTACAGTGAGGTACTGTGTGAGGAACAGAGCTCACGTGGCACTGCTCCTTCATCGCCTACAACAGGAGATAAACAGCAGAAACAGTTTGTTGGAAATGGTGCGATCAGGAAGTCATCTCGTGTTCTCGAACTAGAACATGAGGTAACACGGTCGAAGGAGAAATCTGTTGAGCCCCTGCAGTATATGAGATCCAAGAACAGTGACAGTAAAGGTGAAAGAGGAGAAACAGGACGTGGTGTCCTGGATGATGATGGCTTTCAACAAGTTAAGAATCGGCGCGGTAGGAATGCCTCAGTCCCCCCTACCCAACAGCCGCAAAGAAAAATGGATCAGCAGTGGAAGAGGCCAGCTGGTGTACGAGGAACAAAAAACGTTACTCAATCTAGGTTTAAAGGCTCTGAAAGATCAGGAGATATTTACATTGGGAATGCTGACTGTGACACTAGTGTTGTTGATATTACTAAGTATATATCGGATGAATTTAACATTGAAAGTGTAAAATGCTGTGAGCTTGAATCTAAATTTGAACGAGAATGGAAGTCATTTAAAATAACTGTTGCAATGAGTAAGAGGGATGATTTGTTACGTCCGGAGTGTTGGCCGAACCATGTAATTGTTAGAAAATACTATAAACCTAAACATACATCTTAATGGCTAAGATTGTATCATATAACTGTAATTCTGTAAGAAATAATATTGAGGCAGTAAAGTTATTGACTATGGAATACGATATCATTCTTTTACAAGAAATAATGTTATTGAAAGAAGACTTAAATGTTTTAAGAACAATCAATGATGCATTTGATGCAATCGCATGTGTGGAAGATAGGAGTAACGAAGGCATAGTAGAGGGTCGTCCTTCAAAAGGTGTTGCCATATTATGGAAAAATTAACTTAGTAATAATATTGATTCTGTGTATTGTAATGAAAGAATAATTGGGATTAGAATGAAATGTAGAGATGTACAAATATTTATAGTGAATGTATACCTACCTTGTGACAAGCAAGACGAGGACTCCTTAGATGAATTTAGAAATACAATAGCCACTCTTGATAATTTTATAGCTGAACAACACTGCAACAATGTCTTAATTGCAGGAGATTTTAATGCTAGTCCAACTAAAGGTAGGTTTTGGAAAGATATTATTAATTTATTTATTAGCAAGTGCTTTATATTTAGTGATGTTGAGGCAATGCAGAATGATTCGTTTACATATTTATGTCCTGCAAAGAATACAACCAGTTGGCTTGATCATATAGCAGTAAGTGAGAGTCTAAACGAAATAATAGATGATATTACTATAAGGTATGATATGGCCCTTTATGATCACTTTCCCCTGGCATGTAAGCTAAACATTGACATATGTAATGTTGGTATAGTAGATGTACACATTGAACCGTCAGAATTCATCGACTGGCAAAAACTGTCTATTGTGGATAATTTACAGATATATAGATCAAATATTAATCATTATCTAAGTGAATTGGATATATCAAGTTGTAATTGCTTGGACTGCAGTGTATATAGATGTAATGATGAACAGCATATCAAGGAATTAAATTTTATTGATAACAGTATAATTAGTTTGTTACTTAATTCATCTTCTTTGTTTAAGAAAGAACCATTAAAAAGGCATAAAGTTATACCAGGTTGGAATGATGAAATTAAGGATATGCATAAGTTTGCGAGAAGTAAGTTTTTAACTTGGAAGAATAGGGGACGTCCACTTGCAGGAGTTGAGTTAGAAGAAATGAAGGAGTCTAGAAAGGACTTTAGGAATGTATTGAAACAAGTTAAACAAAATGAGTCTCAAATTAGAACAAATAAGTTAGCTCAATCTCTATCTAATAACAATTTGAAATCATTTTGGAAAGAGGTTAGACAAATAAAGAATAATAAATTTTTGTAAGTATGAAAATAGATGGAGAATGTGACCCAAAATGTATTGTAGAGAAATTTTCCAATAAGTTTAAACATGTATATGATGATTGTAAATGTCAGAATGATGATGACTTCATGATAGATAAATTGGTGAAAAATGTACGTGACGGTGAAATATTTGGTAAGGTAAATAGTCATGATGTATCTACAGCAATATCTGACCTCAATTGTGGTATTGGCCCAGATAATATACATTCTTTTCATTTAAAGTATTGTACAAACGAATTGATAGTAGTAATTGCAAAGTTGATTTCTTCTTGTGTTGTACATGGTTGTATGCCTGTAAGAATGAACTTTGGAATTATGGTACCCTTATTGAAAGATAAGTATAAAGATAATACATCACTTGATAATTATAGATCAATTACGTTATCGCCAATATTATTGAAGGTATTTGAATACTGCTTGAAGTACAAAATTTTAAGATATGTTAGTTTAAATGATAGGCAGCATGGATTCAGAGAGAGGTATTCTACTTCTACTGCATGTTTAATTCTCAAGGAAACTATTTTAAGGTACACCACGGAGGGATCTAATGTTTTTTCATGTTTTATTGACCTGACAAAAGCTTTTGATAAGGTGAATCATTTCAAACTTGCAAATAAGCTTTTAAAACTAGGATTACCAAATTTCTTGGTTAATATTTTATTTTACTTTTACAGAAACCAACATGTTGTTGTCAAATTTAAAGATTCAATTTCAACTGAATGGACTATGAAAAATGGAGTGAGACAGGGTGGGGTTTTATCTCCCTTGTTGTTTTCAATTTATATTGATGACTTATTAAGTAAATTATCTGCAAGTAATGTAGGCTGTAGACTAGGTTTACAAGTCAGCAATGTGATCGCCTATGCAGACGATCTTGTAATATTGGCTCCTTCGGTTAGAGGTCTGCAAACATTGATAGATATTATGGATCATGAAATTAAACAACTAGACTTATCTATTAACTCTGCAAAATCAGTATGTATGATCTTTAAATATAAGTATGGACAGGAAATGAATCCTTTCATATATTTAGACAATAACAAATTAAATATTGTTTCTGAATACAAATATTTGGGTTTTATAATCGATTGTAATCTTAATAATGACTTGGATATGATAAGATGCAGAAATAAGTTTTACAACGAGTTTAATTGTCTTTTAAGAAAGTTTAGCAACACAAGTACTGAAGTATTTTTAAATTTATTTCAAAGCTACTGTTTGAATTTTTATGGCGCTGAACTTTGGTTTAATAATAGAAAATGTTATATACCGTTTAAGCAGTTTTCCATTGGATACCACAAGGCAATAAAGAAAATATTGAATATGAAGTACTGGGAGAGCAACCACAGTGCTTGTAGAGAATGTGGAGTGATGGTGTTTAGGCATTTGGTTAACTGGATGAAAATAAGATTTGTATATAGAAATCTCATAAAGCCATGTAGTTTTATAGAGAAGAACATGTATTACATGTTACATAGATCTTTTCTTGTAAAGGATGTTGAAAAAATAATCCTACATGAGTATGGATTTACTAACTTATTGCTAAATGATATCAATGCTATCAGATCAAGAATTGTTTATGTACAGAACACAGAACCAACTATGCGCTAAGGACTTTTAGCTTAATGTAGATTACGTAAATAACTCTGTAAAAAGTGTATGTATATGTCTTTTTATGAAATAAAATTATGACTGACTGACTATCTATCTGTATGTACTGTATATATTTATCAATCATTACCTGCATTTACCTATCTAGATACATTTATTCATCTACTGAATCTATCTAATTCTATCCATCCATCCATGCTCCCAGTCGCCCGCCTAGACTAATACTTCGACTTTGTCTCTCTCTCTCTCTCTGTCTGTCTTATCTTACACAATATTAGGCGGATTTGAAATAACTACAACCTATGTGAGTCAAGAGGCGTAAGGCAGGATGGTTCTCTTAAGGCGGGATGGTTCTCTTAAGGCAGGATGGTTCTCTTAAGGCGGGATGGTTCTCTTAAGGCGGGATGGTTCTCTTAAGGCGGGATGGTTCTCTTGAGGCGGGATGGTTCTCTTAAGGCGGGATGGTTCTCTTAAGGCGGGATGGTTCTCTTAAGGCGGGATGGTTCTCTTTTTTTTTATAACATTTTTCATGTGTTTGTTATATTTTAGTGCTCCCTAGACCTCCATCAACCTGTAAAAACCACCCCCTAGTCTCCCGTTCAAGAAAACAAATTACATTTTACGGCCGAAGGCTGGTTAAGTTTTAAAATTACAGGCTTGCTATCGCTCGCCAGGAAGAAATCGACACCTAAATGGCACGAAAGGTCTTAGTATTTACACAGAAATGGGGCGTAAAGTCAAAATCACCAAACTAATGGGCCAAACGTCTTAAAATACAAAAATCAATGGGGTTAAACACGAGGGAGAAGGGGGCTAGACACACACAAACAGCCCATCACCCTTTAAAAGGCATGCGCTGGGTCTTGCACTGTACCAACTTTCTAGAACTAAGGATAGGATTCGATTCCTGCTCATCTCAGAGCTCAGCCCCGTTAACACTATTTTAATAATTGTGTTATTTTTCAGGATATTTTACAATATTTATCATTACATTATTCATCATTTAGGTACTCCCGGGGAATGCTACAGGTGGCTGGAAATCCTGTTTCACCACCTGGCCTTCCTAGCTGATCATTTATGTGCCTCATCAATACTGAGGGCAACTCCAGTCTGCCCTCCAATACATTATACTACAAACACATTACATACTACACCACCTTTTAAAAATTCCAAAACATGATGACGTCAAAGCGCCCTGTCTCAAAGTCCCCAGGGGGGTGGGGGGGGGGGGGGGGGGGGGTGGAGGGGTAGACCAAATATGCTCTCATTGGACTTACCCTTGGTTTGGCCTCTTTTAACCCCTTCTGTACCGGCGACGTCTATACATTTATTCACTAGCTATATTTAGACAATTGTGTGTAGTTTAAGAAGGTTATGTGATAGTAAAAAGGGTTAAGAGAGATAGTTCGAAGCCTGTTAATTGCTGGAGGCCCTTTGTAAAATTAATAAAATCGTCTAATGGTAGCCAGAATATAATCAAAAGGACGTCGCCGGTACAGAAGGGGTTAAGCGCCCTGGTTCTCTTCTTGCTACAAATTATATCTTTTCTGTAACATTCGCGGCCTTTCCTCTAACTTCCACTCTGTGGAACACCTCTCTTCTAACAAAACTGACCTACTTTTCCTCACCAAAATCCAGTTGTCTAAGGCAACAGACAGCAAACCCTTCTCTCTATCCTCGTACTATCTCTATCATCAGCATCAAGCCAAAGTGGATATTGTGTGTACGTACGAAACAATCGTACCTGTTCTCGTGTTCCCAACTTGGACTCTTCAGAGTTTTCAACTATCTGGCTTTAGCGATCTTGTCACTCCCCTAAAGTTACCGACTATCCAAAATTCTTTTACTATCTTACTTCTAATGGGAACACATTCTATCCCTCCCTTCTATCTCTGAAATCTCCATATTGGGCGATTTCAATGTTCACCACCACCAATGGTTCTCCTCTGATTTCACTGACCAACCTGGTGAACAACCCTACATCTTTTTTTGTTCTTAAATGACCTAGAACAGTTAGTCCAGCACCCTGCCCATATCCTGGACCTCCTAAGAGGCCTGACATCCTTGACTTACGTTTAACCTCTAATCTCTCTACTTACACCTTCGTTGGGCTCCTTTGATCATAACCTTATTTCTGTTACCTGTCCTGTCTCTCCAGTACGGCCTTCTGACCCCCACAACCGGCGGCGTTTGTGGCACTTTGGCGCTGTCAACTGAGAGGCTCTTCCAAAGTACTTCTTTGATTTCCCATGGAATGATTATTACTTCTGTAACTGGGGACCCTCAGAGACTGACAGGCACATTACTGGGGTAATCCTCTCAAGCATGGAAGCAGTTGACCCAGTTCCACTAGATCAACAGTTCCATTGTTGATGTTTTTCGGGCTGAGGTGGTGGGATATGTACAGTATGTGTGTGTTGCGACTCTTAAAGCGCCGAATTGATAACAGATTTCTGGCTGTTGTTTGAATGAGCTGTTAGTGATATGTGTGCTGGTGAAGATAACTTGATTTAATGGCTGGTTTGTTTGACTGGCTGTCTGCGATGAAGTTTGAGTTGAACCTGTGCTACGCTGTATGTAACACCCTGTATGTTGGTGTTATGTGTGCTGGTGATGAATATACATAGTTTGATGAGAGTTCTTATTGTGTAGCTGACTGTATTGTTACAGCTCACTGTGGTCAGTGGTTGTTGTGGTCACACTGTCACATGTTTCGATTGGCTGGCGTTTTTTATGTTCCTGCGGGGATGTTTCGGCGGTCCTGATAATCTAGGGGGATCCAGAATTTCACCATTCTCTGATAGCACTGTTGTCAGCTACACATGTGTCCCAGTCCTCATCAATTCTGTTACGAGTTGCTGAGCAGGCGATGTCACTGGTGGAGATGTTTCTTAGTGTTCATGCAGTAGTGCTTAATTTGTCGATTATGTGGATCACATTCACATAAATGTCTCTCTGGGAAGCTATACTGTTGGCCAGCTTGGTGAGACTTGCTAGAGAAGCACTTTCTTCCTTAATTTGCTTTGTTAGCAATCTCAAGGCAGGTAGGAGATTCGATGTAGTTGGAGTAGTTACTAGGGAAGAAGAGTTTGCAGCTGATTATGTCTCATACTTCACAGGGTGGAGGATACCATTGTCTTCCCTCAATTATCCTGTTTGGGAACAGGAACACGGCCAGTCTTGATCCTCATCCTAGCACTTGGTGTGGTATACGTCGTTTCAGTCTTCTTTCTGGCACTTGGTACTTCCATTGTGTGGACCACCAACACAACAAAACTTCTTAGGGTTGTAGCCAGAAATACCAGGTGGTCTGCTGATCTTGAGGTGTGAGTGAGTGGATGCTTCTCCAGCCAAGTTCAGTGTGTGTGTGTGTATATGTGTGTATGTGTGTGTGTCTATGAGTGAGTGAGAAGCGGATACGAAGAGGAGGGGGGGGGGGGGGGAGATAGGTTAGGTTACAAAAGTAATAACTGTGTAATAGGGCGGAGAAGGAATTCTAATGGAAAAGTGAGGGATAAGGAATAGATAGAGGGAGGAAAAGAGGTTGTTTTGTGCAGGGGAGAATGGAGATATTGTAGTAGAGAGATGTATATTTAGGTAAGGGAGGTAGTTTGTGTGGGGAGAAGCAGGTAGTAAAGCCGGTATCACACGAGAGCTTTTATTGTCAACATTCGATGATCAACATTTTGCTGGCAACATTTCTGGAATATTTTGAACTGGTATCGGACACTAGACTAATGATAGATGAATTTAGGTCACCGAAATATTCTAAATGTTGACCTCATAAGCTGTCAGGCCATTGTTGAGGATAAATGTTGAGGGAAAAGGCGCTCCTGTGATACCGGTTTTTATATCTTTCTCTCCTTATCTCTCTTTCCCTGGCTTCTATCCATTCGGCCCCATTCAGCGAACTGTTTTAAGACGTTTATCCCGATCCAGGTGTCGATTTCTTCCTGGCGAGCGATAGCGAGCCACCATTGTATGGAGAAATCCGGCTTCGCCGGAGACATTTTTCTATCGAAAAATGTACAAAATTTAGCTTGCTGTCAAAACAAATATATATATATGCTGGCTCGCTACCGCTCGCCAGGAAAATATTGACAACTGGATGGGGGGTAAACGTCTTAAAACAGTAGGCTGAATGGGGCCGATTGGATTCAAGCCAAAGAGAGAGGGAGAGAAAGATAAAAACAACAAGTGAGGTGGACCCCCTTAAGGGAGGGTGGCGGTGGTGAGCTTGCCTGGTGTGAGGGAGGGAAGACTGTATAATATATCCACACAGAGGGCACTCACTCACTCACTCACTCACTCACTCACTCACTCACTCAATGTTTATGTTTTCTTCTGTCTCACTTATCTAATGTTGAAAACGTTTGGGGAGGTAGTAGCTTTTAATGGATCCCCTTCTCACTCATGTTTAGCATAATAGCTTTGGGATTTTAAGCCGCTCGTTCCACTAGTTTGGCGATTTTGAGGCATTTTGCTGATGTTGTTGTCAATATTAAGACCTTTCGTGCCATTCAGGTGTCGACTTTTCCTGGCCAGCGATAGCGAGCCTGTACTTTCAAGTGAAGCCGGCCTACGGTCGGGACATTTTTTCACCAAAAAAATTACAAATACATCTTGGAAGGGGTTCTAGGGGGATTTTTATTAAGCATGATGGAGGTCTAGTGAGGAAACTACAAAATAAATTGATAAAGAAATACTTAGACCATAAAAACAAGTACGTCCCCCCTTTTAATATTGTATTGATTGACCTGCTACTTAATACACGTCTCTGATACGGTGCGGTGGCTGATAAGTGTGAAGATCAGTGTACACGGAACTAAATAATGGAGCTCCGACGATGTGTGGTGGGGCCTGCGTCTACTTCTATCTCTCCCTCTTTCTTTCTTTCTCTCTCTCTCTCCCTCTCGTTTATTCCATCGTTTAGAAGACTGAGCTACGAGGACCGGTTGAGAGCTCTCGATCTCTCTCCGTTGGAGACACGCAGATTACGAGGTCAGCTCATTGGAGTTATAATAATACTTAATGGGTTTTACAATGTGGATTATTGCAAAATGTTCAGCCTAAATATGAATACAACACGCAACCATTGCTGGAAACTAGAATTAAAAAAGTTCAGCACTAGTATTGGTAGAAACCTTTTCACATAATATTAAGATCGGTTTTACCAGGAATAAACTTCTCTTATAAGTTGTAAGCAGTTCTTCAATAGGGCAGTTCAAGAAGATAATAGATAGTATATTGCACACTCTGTAATGAGTGTAATGCATTAAAGAGTCTCTCTCCTTCCACTTCGAGTGTCTTCCTGGAATGGACTGCAAGGTCTCTGAGATACTAACTATTTCATGTAAATCCTTGAAACTTCTTATAATACACATACACAACCCACACGCACTCTCTCTCTCTCTCTCCAATCTCCTTTCTCTCCCCCACTGTCTCGCTTTATCTCCCGTCCATCTCTTCATTATCTTTGGCCAATCACAATCTTCTCCCTCTTCTTTTCTTAACCCTTTCAGTTTTCGGTGAAGCTTTTTATAATATTTTGGTTACGGCGGTTTTATTTAGCTTAGGAAGAAAGTCCAGCAATTTGTAGGCTACATTGTCAACAGTTAAGGGTGTGACAGGGGAATATAGAGTTTACATAATGCATACGGTAGCCTTTTAGAGGTGCATTGGTCGAATTAAAATCATCTAACATGAGATAATGGTATAGCACTCGCCATATTCCCAATGATCTTATATACCTTTTCCATACTTATTTCATACTTTTGAATTTTTACAGTGTGCAAACTATCTAAACTAACCCTTTTAGCTCCACAGATCCTTCCAAATCTATATAAAATTGTCTAAATATAGCAAGAATAAAATATAAGGAGGTCATCCCTTCTTAGTCCCCGAGGCACTTCTTCCTGCCCTGCTATAGTCATTTGACATCCAGGTGACGATAATATGACATATCAGGATTGTGGCTAAGAGTTGCGAGAATACAATACGTTCGTGTAAATCAACCTTAAGAGGGTTTATTAATTTAGTTTGGCCCCTATAGACCTCCATCATGCTAAAAAGAAAACAAAAAAGAAAAAAAACTATCTGTTCCTAACCTGGTACATTTGGTTGATGGTATTGTGTGATATGATTTTTTTTTTTTTTTTTTTGGGGGGGGGGGGGGGGGATGCTGAAAATTTTTACTCGGACACAATACCATCAGCTCAAGTAGAATTCTCAAGCCCAAAACTACCAAGTGCATATTCATCAGGTAACATAGGAATACCCATGTTGTTTATCTTGTTGTTGGCTAGTAACAGACATAGTATTCAGCGTAAGAAAATATTTAATTTTAGTCTTGAGTACCGCCCGGAATGCCATGAAGTCTTCTTTAGTTTATTAAGGGGGGTCACCGGCTATTTTTTGTCTTTCTCTCCTTTTCTTTTTTTCCCTGGCTTGTATCCATTCGGCCCCATTCAGCCAACTGTTTTAAGACGTTTATCCCTATCCAGGTGTCGATTTCTTCTTGGCGAGCGATAGCGAGCCAGCATTGTATGAAGAAATCCGGCTTCGCCGGAGAAATATTTATATCGAAAAATGTACAAATGTAGCTTGCTGTCAAAACAAATAAATATATATGCAGGCTCACTACCGCTCGCCAGGAAAATATCGACACTTGGATGGGGGTAAACATCTTAAAACAGTAGGCTGAAAAGGGCCGAATGAATACAAGCCGAAGAGAGAGGGAGAGAACGAGAAAAAGGCGAGGTGGGCTCCCTTAAAGGCTGCCAACACAAAGCCTTCTGAAGATATCTTATTGGCAGTCTCAGAATTATCGTGAGACGCAAAGTGACTGCAAAATTGATGAGAGAAAGACAACTACATTTTGGGAGGATATGTCAATATATTATCATTTAACTTTTTAATAAATGTTTACATTCATTTTAATTTTCATATCCGAAATAATATTAATCTTCAGTATTCTTGTCTTATATTCTTTTGTGTTAGGTAAAAGAGAAAGAGGACCTAACTATGTTATGGAAAGTGGCTTGATAATAATCTCCGAAAAAATAGTGTATAGTCCATATTGAAATATGAAATGTGTAACGCCTCTTAAATATATGAATTGAATACATAATAGATACATCATTTAAAATGTAATATCCGTCGCATACTATTATAGTGTACATGGCAGTGTAAAAACAAATTTCGGCAGATATGAACAGAATGCAAATGCATTACTTGTGAAATTGCATGCCTATTTAATTGATTCAATATATTGAGAGAGAGAGAGAGAGAGAGAGAGTAGGTTTAAGATTGGTTCCAGGGAAGAAGTTTTAAGCTATATTCCCTAACTTTTGTTTAAAATAGATCACGAAACAAATCCCTTGCCAGAATGTAGAAGTTTGCTCTCAGAATGAACTTCGTGCTTCCTTGTACGAGATAAGATTTGTACCTGAAGCAAGTAAAAGGAACATTATAAAACTTCTTCACATGAGCACTTTTCCAACAGTTGTATTGAAGTCACACTATCGGAGACACATGTATCATGAAACGAATCTGTTTTTTCTCCAATTTTTACATCAATAATTACATTAATTTGATAATTGTTACTGATAAACTTGAATTTAATAAACAAATAGAAGTCATACAAACCTCTGATAAAAATACGACAAATGGTTGCGGATTCTAGACTCCGATTCAATTTGCTGATAAACTTGTTCCAGTGATATTGATTTTGAGGGGCAAGTCATTTAGGAGTCCCTTATCGTGGTGAAGTTATTGAGTTGATGTTTACCTCTATCCTTTCCAAGCAGCATACTATGTTGTGATACTCCCTCTTCCCTCATGTTTATACCTATTGCTTTTGAAACTGTATGACGTACGCCCCATTAGTTTGACAATTATAAGATCTTTCGCCAATTTTGTTTTGCCAACATTTAAGACTAGTCGTGCCCTTTAGGTTTGATTTTTTCCTGGCAAGCGAAAGTGAGCCAATCATTTGTGAGGAACCGGCCTGCGGCTAGGACATTATTCTACCGAAAAATGTACATTTAATTATTTATTGCCAAAGCCATTTTTTATCAACTGTTTGGTTCAGATTGCACTTATCATATAATGTTTCTCTCTCGTGATGCACGTACAACATAACACTAAAGAAACGTCTTTGTTTCTTACGCTGCAGATCAATTGTATAATTGAGAGAGTTTGATACAATGTATTAGATAAAGAGAGCCACAAACGGAGGAGTGTGTATGAAGAAGAAAAACAGGAGTGTGTATGAAGAAGAAAAACAGGAGTGTGTATGAAGAAGAAAAACAAGGAGTGTGTATGAAGAAGAAAAACAAGGGAGGTAAAATGTATTGGTAGACAAATGGTTAGGGAGGAAGAAGATAGGAACGATAAGATATAGTGGTGGAAAATGATTCACAAACATTGGTTTATTTTTGTGTGAAGATATTTACCTAAGATATACAACAAGGAAGAACAAAACTAATGCAAAGCTAAAGAAAACAGGGAGAAAGATATGTATAATAATAACAATACATTTTACGTGCATATAAGGAATGCTAGATATTAAGTAACACCCAGTTCTTAACATTAATCATCAACTACAAACCCCAATGCACTTGAATAAACGAATAAAAGCATATGGTCCTCCCGGGATTCGAACGCTGGACACCACACCCTGAACATAAGCATCTAAACCATTACACAACCAACACAGTTCAATAAATGGGAATATCAATAAATGGGAGGTATAATATATGTGGAGTAATATTGGGAAAATGGCAATGACAGAACACAATAGTAGAATTGTATCAAGAGGACAAATAAAGTGAACACAAGAGAGCGTAGGGGAAAATATGCTGATATAATCACATTTAAATATATATAGATAAGATAGGACAACCATAGGACACCCAACAGAAACATATTTATTTTATTTTATTTATTATTTATTTATTTATTTATTTATTTTTGGGCCAGACGCCGTAATTCCGGAGAAGGGGTGGCCACGAAGCAAAGGCGTTTGTCACGAATTTCTAGGTCAAGTTGCCCGGGCTTGACATCTACCAATAACATTTTGACAGTGAAAATTCAATCCACCGACCCTTTGATCAGCAGCCTAGGCCCAACAGAGATACGAGCAGGAATTATAAGAAGGAACTCAATATTTTTGCTTTCGGTATACCACGAAACAACGGTTGTATTTCCTAAGATGAGGTAAGTGGTCAGTTAAGGGGGCCCACCTCAAGTTCTTAGCTCTTTCTCTCCCTCTCTCTCTCTGGCTTGTATCCATACGGCCCCATTCAGCATACTGTTTACTCCCATCCAGGTGTCAATATTTTCCTGGCGAGCGGTAGCGAGCCAGCATATATATATTTTTGTTTTGACAGCAAGCTTAATTTGCACATTTTTCGATAGAAAAATGTGTCTGGCGAAGCCGGGTTTCTCCATACAATGCTTACTCGCTATCACTCGCCAGGAAAAAATCGGCACCTGGATGGGGATAAACGTCTTAAAACAGTTGGTTGAATGGGGCCGAATGGATACAATCCAGTGAAAGAGAGAAAAGGATAGAAAGATAAAAAAAAAAAAAGCCGGTGACCCCCGTTAACAGCCAGAACAAAATGAAAGACTGTGTAATGGTATGCTAAAGAGTTAACACTAGCACATCCAAAGTCCTGGGGATGACTATGTTTTTTTTTTTCGTATGTATATGAAGGAGACAAAGGCAAACCTGCCTGTAACAAGTGCCCCCTTTCCCCCAAAAAATTGAAAGAGTGATAGACAACCAAATTCGAGGAAGAATGTTAGAGTCAAAATGTCTGAATATACGGAGCTTGAAGCAGTTTAAGTCATTGGATTAGGGAAAGACAGATTGAAGAAGAGAGTTCCAGAGCACATTTATTGAGTAGAAGGAATATAGAGAAAATAATTTCATTCTCGTGTTAACCCAAGAACGGTGAGCGTCCTCAATTTTGTCTGAACCCTACGAGGGCGAGCATCCACATATGAGCCAAGGCTTAAAAAATGCCTTTCAAAACATCCCACTGGCACTCAAAACAAAGGGATGTGTGATTAAGTGAGATAATTTCCCTCCATACCTCCTATCACTCCTCCACATGTGTCCCCCCCCCTCAATTATCACCTATTTTTCCTGTTATTTCCCTGTTTATCGGGTCATTTTTCGCGCCAATATATCCCAGCCGGTTCCAAGGTCGAAAGGGAGGTGTGTGAGGATCATAGAGAGAGAGAGACTTCACTAGCGAGACATCAGTCTGGCTTCAAGGCCTTGAGAGGGGAGGGTGTATGTCTCGCGCGCCTCTCACCTAATGACTGGACGGTCGGCAATAATTCGTCTTTTTCACCCCCCAAATACTAAGCCCACTTCTTTTTATTGTTGTTACATGTTAATATCTTCATATTAAACATAAAATAGGTGCATATGAATAAGTAATAACGATATACTGTATATCGTTAAATGGCGAAATTCGTCGGGATTTACCTACAATACCTTCGCCCAATGGGACGTTTCAAATACCATAGGCTCGCCGTTCTTAGGCTAAAGAGTTGGACAGATTAGAGGTGGAAATGTGTTGAAAGGCAGGTGCCCCCCACTCCCCATAAGGGAGGAGGAGTGCACCAAGAAAGGTCTGAAGAACGCTGATTTTTGCAGTAGTGGTAGAAAAGTGAGAGTTATTCAACATTGCGGCGTGTAGAGAAAGATTGTAAGGAATTAGTAAGAGGAAGTGCGTTGATGAGACGAAATGTTTTTGACTCTACCTTCTTGAAAAGTGCAGTATGGGTGAAACCTCCCCACCCATGCAAACAATACTTGATACATGGACACGCTGTGTCCCTGTACATGATAAGGAGTTGTGAGTAAGTGAATAATCCACGGAGACGGTTGGGCACACCCAAGAGTGATATTATGATGTTTTCAAGAAAGGTCAGAAGAAAAAGAAACACAAAGAACATTGAGAGAAGATGAAAGGTTCATTTATGTATTGTTGAAGAGTAAATGATAGTCGTGTGGAAGTTTGTGACGGGTAGATGGATGGAGAATTGGGTTTTGCAACTGTTGAATGTAGCAAGATTTCCTCTGCCCCAATCAGGTGAGGGCTGGTCCTATCCAGAGTAAGGTTAGGCATCCTCTACCCAACCTTAGCCGTTTATGTCTATCTCTTTTACTGTCCTACTCTTCCTTCTGGTGGCAGGGGGCTAGGAATCCTCCTTCCCTTCTAAAATTCACCTACTAGACGTGACAGAGTATGGGGTGAGGGAACGCGAAAATTGTCCCGATCCCTAAGAATTGGAACGTTAAATGTTATTTCTGTTCGGGCTCTGTCTTGAGTCGGCCAACCCAAGCTATGGGGTATATGTGCCTGAGTATATACATACATACAATTGGAAGTAATTAATACATCAGAAGATAGGTGTGCTTTGGCCTCATCATGTGAGTTTAGGAGTAATGCATGGAGGGTCATTATGGAAAACTAGTTGAATAGTGTAAGATCGAGTCATCAGCATATGAGAGGATAGGACTAGAGGTATAGTTGAGAACATCATTAATGCATATTATAATGCAAACTGGAGTCAGGACAGAACTCCGAGTTAATAGGTTGAGGGAGTGAGCGTTGGCCGTTCACAACCACAGCTATGGAACGGTCAGGAAGGAAATTAGTGATAAAGGCACAGGTCGACGGATATAAATCGAAGGAGGGTAGTTTAGAAATTAGAAATGTGTGCCAAACTCTATCGAAGGCTTTCGAAATGTCTAGTGCAATTGAAACAGTCTCACCGATGTCCCTAAAGGACGATGACCAAGAGTTAGTAAGATTAGCAAGAATACTGCAGGTAGAGTGGCCCCTAAGGAAGCTATACTGGTAATCGGAATGAATATTTCAGGAAGATAAATGCTTAAGAAATTATTAATTTAAATGGATTCGAATTCTTTAGAGCTGCAAGATTTGAGAGTAATTGGACAATAGTTTGAGGGCTGAGAGCGGTCGCCCTTCTTTGGGACAGATTGAATGATGGCAACCTTCCAGCAAGAAAGGAACCTGTTAGAGAAAATACAGAGACAAAAGAATTAGCTTAGGCAGGGAGTCAGCACGGAATCACAGTGTTTGAGTACAACAGGAGGACCACCGTCCGGACATTACACCCTCTTAGGATTTAGCCCAGAGAGGGCAGAACGTATATCCTTGGAAAAGAGTAGTATAATAGGCATAAGCACAATAGGTATTGATGGTTTTGATTTTGTTCTTGCAATTTTTAGAAAAATGTATTATAAGTTTGCTCCTCTAGACTAAACATGTCTCTCCAGACTCTCCTCAATCTAAATAACGTCCTTCTAGACCCTTCCCATGAAATAATGTACAAGTTTTAGTAAAGAAAAAGTCCTGGCCAAACGCCAGTTTCTCAAAATTTGCAGGTTCGCTATCGCTTCACTACACAAAATAATCGACACTTAAATGGGGCACTTTTTTTACTCACCTGACTAATATAACGAAGCCATTTTATAATCGCTTAGTTAATGGGACGAAAAATTGAGGATCCAAAAGTATCGCCAGCGGATTAAATAGGGTTACGGAAATATAGGTCGTGAAAGTCGAGAGGTAAAAGAGATGGAGGCAGAGATAGAACGAGACGGAGGGGACAGGGAGAAAAAATGTGATTGGAAAAAGATAAAAGAGATTTTACTCGAGGCTATAGCTAGATATATAGATAGATAGATGATAGATAGTTAGTTAGTTAATTCTGTATTTCATAAAAGGTTACATGGTAACTTTATAGATATATTCAGTGGATACAATTTCATCCTACCTCAATGTGGGTTAACTTTTTGAACATCAGTATCCGTGACTTTTAATGGCATCTACGTCATTTTCCATCATGCTTTCAATGTTATACTCTGAAAGTAGTACAGACTTGGCTTTGTTAGCCAGGAACAGATCCTCGGACACATTTACCAGGCATTTTCTTAGATATTTGCAAGGATTACTGATTATTTTATAACTAAACCTGATTCTCTGCCAGTTTATTAAATTATTTAACGTCATTAATTCTGCAAGGTGACATGCCTTATGGTTACTCTCCCAGTATCTTAGCTTCATAATTTTCTATATTACTTTATGGAAGCCTATTGCAAACTGTTGCAATGGGACATAACATTTATTATTACAGAACCACAATTCTGATACATAAAATCTCGTACAAATACTAAATACATTACAGCTAATGCTAGAAAATTTCCGTGAAAGGCAATTGAATTCGTTATAAAACTTATTTCTGCATCTTATTATGTCTTTGTCATTATTTAAATTGAACTCTATCACAAAGCCCAGATATATGCATTCTTGTACAACGTCTACACATACAGTATACATATACAATCGGAACCTTATTGTATTTGTACTTAAAATACATACAGACAGACTTACTTGGATATATTTCAATATCAATTGCCTTTGCTTAATTTTCAATTATGCTCAATAATTCTTGTAGACCTGATGAAGAAGGAGAAAGCAGAGCCAAGTCATCGGCATAAGCAATTATGTTGCTAGATCTGTTACCCAACTTGCAGCCTGTACTACTCTCAGATACTTTTTCTATCAAGTCATTAATGTAAATATTAAAATGAACTGTTGACAGAATACCACCTTGTCTCACTCCATTTTTAATTTTCCAAGGATCTGATATTGCATCTTTATGCTTAGTAGATACGCGTTGATTCCAATATAAGAACTATAAAATATTTACATACAAAAATGGAATATTTAAATTTAAAAAATTATGAATAAGCTTAAAATTATTAACTTTATCAAAACCTTTCTTCAGATCTATAAAAGAGGCATATACTGTATATTTGAGCTTAACAAATTATATCTTAAAATGGTTTCCTCTCAAACTAAGCATGCTGTAGACGTAGAGTGATTCACTCTACATCCATGCTGTCTGTCATTAAAATTCACATACCGTTCAATATGGTAATTTAAACAATACTCAAACAGTTTGAGGAACACTGAGGGTGATACCGTTGGTATGTAATTTTCTATAGCAATCTGATCTTTGAATTTATCCTTTACTAAAGTTAAAATAACTCAAGTAATTCTTTCAGGAAAGTATCCATGTGTGACAAAAGATGAAAATAGTTTAGCTATTAGCTTCACTAAATGTTCAGAACCATGCTAGATAGATAGATAAATAGATAGGTATATATATATATACTGTATATATATATATATATATATATATATATATATATATATATATATATATATAGATAGATAGATAGATAGATATATGGATATATAGAAATATACATTGATTGCTAAGATAGATAGGTAGGTAATTATAGAGATAGTTAAACATATATATATATAAATGGATATCATTTTGGTTGATCAATGTAATAATATACTGTATATATACTACTGTATACGCATCTGTGTATTCTGCATTCTGGAATAAAAATGTAGTTCAAGTACAAACTAGTGTAGTTAATGGAATAACTAAGTCAAATATAAAACTAGTGTAGTTAATGGAATAACTAAGTCAAATATAAAACTAGTGTAGTTAATGGAATAACTAAGTCAAATATAAAACTAGTGTAGTTAATGGAATAACTAAGTCAAATATAAAACTAGTGTAGTTTATGGAATAACTAAGTCAAATATAAAACTAGTGTAGTTAATGGAATAACTAAGTCAAATATAAAACTAGTGTAGTTAATGGAATAACTAAGTCAAATATAAAACTAGTGTAGTTAATGGAATAACTAAGTCAAATATAAAACTAGTGTAGTTAATGGAAAAACTAAGTCAAATATAAAACTAGTGTAGTTAATGGAATAACTAAGTCAAATATAAAACTAGTGTAGTTAATGGAATAACTAAGTCAAATATAAAAGGTTGAAATAGATAAAGGAGGAAGAAATGTTGGGAACAAGTAAGAACAGGATTAGACGGGGAAGCTTGGAAATATGGATAGCATATGATGCGTAAGAACAATTTAATTGGAATATAAAATAGTCGAAGAAGCTTGATAGAGGAAGCAAGATAAATATATTGGTAGACAGATTTAGTCAGGGGACAAAATACCAAGTATAAACATGCAATTCAAACTTACGGAAGGAAATTCGTTGGATAATACAAAATATGAGTGGTCGAAGATACAGAAGAAGAATATATGGAGAAGTAATATACTGACAACAAGTTGGGTGAACACATTATTAAGTAGAACAAGATACTGAAGAAAGGAGGTAAAGATGAAAAAGAGAAGGAAAGGAAAAACATTAAGTATATGTGAATATGATGTGTGTAGTTTCGATGTGTCTCTACCATTGTATTTACCTATACTAATACACACACATGTAGTTTTGGAAGAACCTAGGGGCGGAAAAAAGATAGAGGGATGGGAAAGGAACAAAATATGGTCAAGGAAGGAGATAATTCAAGATATAATAGGAAGAGAGGACAAAAATGCAAAATACTCATTCACTAACTGGCTGCTTACGCTGAAACGGCAGTGCTGCACTTACCCTCCAACTCGAATCCCGGGGGTCTCTCCGCGCCAATTCCCAGGCCACGACTCGATCCACTCCAAGCAAATCCGACATGAATTGTCGATTTTGCCTAATCATGAATTACTTAATCTTTCCTGAGGTCTCCTCCAGTCAGGGTTGTGACCCACCACCACATACAGTATGCAGACTTAACTTCTGGGAGGCAAGCCACGTGCCCATATAGCCGAACCTGGTGCTAATGAACTATGCACCCAATATATCTTGAATCAGTTTTAGAGAGTAGGTGCTGATTTGATATATGCCCATGATCCAGCATAGACATTTGTTACCAAAGAAGTTTACGCATCTCTTAAAATCACCATTGAGTGTTCATGTCTCGCAGTCTTATAACAAGATACGGAGCACCAATGTTTTGAACATCCGAAAATTAGTCCTCCTGCACAGGTATCTCCATATACTCCTATTTAGATATTTCATAACCCCATATGTTAGGCCGTGGAGACAAACAACATCGGTGGTGGGTCACACCACTGTTATGGATCTCACTACAAAAATAAGTGAAAGCATCCAAGACCTCTATGTTCTCACTAAATGTACAGTATGTACAGACTGCGCTGCTTCGCCCAAAAAGTCACCAAAATCTTAAACTCTAGTCTTAGTCCAAGAGCCTTTTCTACCCAGGGGCTCCGACGTATCATGTAGTGCCTTGAGTGCTAGTATGAGAATCGTTAATGGCTCCACCAGCATCACTGCATCATCAGCAAAGCTTCACATTGATGACGGCTGAATGTCCAGTCCTTACAAGTGTTGAAAAGTAAACGTGCCTGCACATATCCCTTTCTCACTACTGAGTTTCCATGGAAGAAGGGAGAGGACAACCCATCAAACTTGACAGCACTCTCTGTTCCTGTGTAATATCCAGAAACCAGATCAATAATTGATGCTGGTATCCCACGGAGTTGGAGATCTCTCGCAAAACTCAATCTGGTGTTTCACAAGGACCCGAAGAGCCAAGATTCGGTCAATTGTACATTCTTGTACATGTACATGTACTTTCTTGTACTGTACATTCTTGTGTGTGATACCAGATTGCTCAGGTCTCTAACATTTTACCATGTGACTCTAAATTCACTTCAGTAATAAATAAGCAAATACCTTGCCTGGTTCAATGAGTAGAATAACACCATTGTAGTAGTTGCAGTCCTATCAAGGGTTATGGTACTAGTTTGCCAGACAACAGAGAATACCGCAAGCAACCCATGGATCATGTTTGTCTCCTACAGTTCTCAATAGTTCATCAGAAATGCCACAGATAGCATGAGCCTTCCCATATCTCGGCGTAGTCACAGCCTCCATTACCTCAGCAAGGGAGGGTAGGTCTCCTCTGATTAGAGGATCAGGAACCAATGGCTGTACATTTATTGGCTGAATAGCTCTACCAGGGTGGCAGCCATGTACAACTGTTCAAAATACTCAGCCCAGCAGGACCTACACTCATTATCTTCTGATGCGATTGTACCATCTGCCATTCAAACTTAGTTCACCTGATGTGTAGACTTGGAGTGGAGATTCTTTAGGGCTTGGTAAGCAGGCTAGAGGACATTTGGAAATAAATGGCCCTGAACCTCCCCAGCACTCGTAACAGGAAGTTTTGCATTGTTTCTCCCTCATCCACTAAGTAAAAAATCAAATCAAAATAAAAACAAACACAAATAAAGAAACTCCTGGACTTTGGGAAACTCCGGAAGAGAGGACTATTGTGATTCTTGTTACCACAACCATGAGGTCCTAATCAGTTCCTGTAGCCAGCCCTGTCAATTCCAGTAAGTGCATTGAAATCCCCAAGAACAAAGAGAGTGTGCTGAGCATGACTGGTCAACAATAGCATAAAATATATCTCTGCCTTCTAAATGACTCCTCTCAGTAGCAGCGTACATTGCAATCAGAGATATGAAGCCTATCGTGTGCTTCAGTCTCACCAGCATTTTATGCTCATCAACTGGAGTAACCCCGAGACACTGAGGGAACTAGAGAGGATGAGGTTGCCATAGTTGCCACCTCTAAGATGGGCACCATTGCCACAGCCAGACAAATAGTATGTATTGTACTCATTACTGGTCTCACCACTGCCAGGTCACCTCACCTATGAGAGGGCCGCTATTATAACCTTCAATCTTCATAGCTCTCCAGATAGAAGGGGCACATAGCAGACCCAACGCAGAGACCCCCACAGAGATATAATCCCGGGGTTGGCCTTTGGGGTCGTAAAACGTCTTTGCAACTACCCCCAATATTAAAAGTTGTGCCAGGAGGCTTTGCCCTGAACTCACCATGATAGCCGATCTGATCAGGTGAGCTGAGCCAACCAAATAAAGCTGATGGGCCCCGAACGGCCAAGAAATCAACGTACCCCCCAGCGAATCTAGGCTGCGGTAGTTTTCACAACCCCTTGACCCCTTTCCAATTTTAGTTATAGTGTAGGGCGTTGATTTTACAACGCACAAGTCCTGTACCAACCAGCTGGTATTCCTCCCAGGTCACTGAATGTATAGTAGGAGGTTTATTTTTCAGGGTTTTCCTTTCCTTAGGCAGGTTGTCTGCCATGGGTAAGATTCCCGTCCACTTGAAAGAAGAAGACAAAAATATGACATGCTAATATAGGTAGTATAATGCATGTTTTGTTTTTTTGCAAGAAAGTATGAGTGCTTGTATCTTAAAAATCAACTAGAATTATTCTTTGTGTATTTGAGGCACGGAAGGAAAAAGACAGCAAGGGAGGTCAAGTGGTGAAACGGGAAGACTATCAATTCTTGTACACCCCATAAAGCTCTCCCTAGGAGTATTTACCTGACAGGCTGGTACCTGCAGCCTCCTCTCCAGATACAGATACTGATACTGAATGAAAATATATTGTAAGGGAGAGGATAGACAAATAAATTACCAGAGGCAATGAAGATAGGGACAAAACATGTATACAGTATGGAGGAAAAGGTCATATTAAGAATATAGGAATGAGTTGTGGTTTTGGCCAAAGATAATGAAAAGATGAAACGGCATAGATAGAGCGAGACAGGGAGAAATATAGAAGATTGAAAAGGGAAGACATATTGGCCTGTATTCCGAGACAAACGCCATAATCTTCGATAATAATTACTTTGCTATTTTCCATTTTCCTAGCCATGTTGATGTAATTGCAATGATAAATACTGAAACATTATTACAACACACCTATTGCAATCACAGACACTGCCGCATCATATTGACTAGCTGGGAATGCGACAAACCTACAGTAATTACCACTGTCCACTGACAGTGATAAGATTTGGATCTCTGTTATACCTATATAATTATCTATCCACCTTTCTATTTACAATGTGCATATATCTCTACCGTTCTATATACAATATGCATGTCAAGACATTAAAGTGTAATTGAAGAAGGAAATATAGTAAGAACAAATGAGTGAAGACCAATAGTAGGGCTGCTAAGAAAATATATACACACATATATTTGAAAGGGGGGACAAAAGATAATGAAGACAATATATATATATACAGTAGAGAGATAACAAAAATACACACATACAAAATATGAAACAAAGAGGATAGGAACCCGAAAAATGGATAAAGATGAAAAACACGAAGAAGAAAATAGGAAAGGAAGCAAAATTGTTATTGGACAGAGATAATTAAGAAATGGACGATAGAGATAAAACAAGACAAAGGGGACAGGGCGAGAGAAAAGAGGAGATTGGACAGAAAGATAGAGATTATTTTCGCAGAGAGATAGATCAATTGATGGTCAGTGTATCTATCGTTTAGCCTCAAGTATCAATAATCATTATACGTGTCCTGTTTATCTGTCATCATATCCTTTTATATCTGTAATTGTAGAGTAATCACATCAATCTATATGGCTGTTTACATAGGAAAATAGAATAGTGAAGATGGTAGAGAAGAAACAGAAGCGTGGACAAATATTGAACAATAGTGTAACAGACAAGATGAAAACGAAGATTAGGATTGCAATATATAAGAATGTGAAAGATGATCGGGGAGGAATACTGATGTACAATAGGAAAAATGACACATATTCCTACGGCCAATAGACGGCAGAGACAGAGCGAGACTTAGACATGTTATTGCAACAAGAGGGAAGATATTTCACGTGGATGGATTTAAATATAGATATAAAGAAAGATGGATAGTTGAGTTATTCGGTCTATTTATGTATACCTACTGTAGATGTTTAACTGTATATACCGGTACTGTCCATTGTACTGTATACCTACTGTAGATGTTTAACTGTATATACCGGTACTGTCCATTGTACTGTATATGCAATTATGGGGAGTTTATGATAATGAAGGATAGTTATGTCAACCTAGCAACTTTGTCTATCTACAGTATATATATATATATATATATATATATATATATATATATATATATATATATATGTGTGTGTGTGTGTGTGTTTACCTTTCTATGGTTAGTACCTACTGCATACATCTATTGTTCTATCAAAGTAAACAAGCACAATTATAGATGGAAATTATATGTGAAAAACAAGGTAGGAGAGTATAAAGGTATGTCATGCAAATATGAACCAGAAGGAGTTGTTAAAGATTTTGGAATACAAATATAAGATAACAAAACTAAAAAGAGAAAAGAGAAAGGAGAAAAAAGGTTTTTACTGTCGAGAGATAATGAAGAGGAGGACAACATTTATAGAAATAGACAGAGAAAGGAAGAAAGGTTTTACTGTCGAGAGATAATGAAGAGGAGGACAACATATATAGAAATAGACAGAGGAGACAGGAAGAAAGAAAAGATATCGGAAAATACAAAGACCATTTTGTTACGCGGGGAGATAAACAAGTATTTAAATAGATTGAATGATACATAGACAGATAGCTTGGTTGATTTGTATATGTATTTATATGTATATGCCTATATACAGTGTCTGCTGTATATGCAATAATTGTTAATCAGCTACAAGCTTGATTTATTTATTTGTTGTCCATGTGAGTGAGGGAGACAAAAGGCAGAACTGCCTGTAGCGAGTACCTCCCCCAGAGTTGAAAGAGTGACAGGGCCAAAATCAAGGGACGTTCGAGCCAAAATGCCTGGACATACGGAGTTTGAAGCAATTTAAGTCATAGGAATAGGGATAGACTTATACAGTATAAATACATTATTAATCACCTCCGAAGCGAGATTTACTTGGTTTGCATGCCAATACATATCCCTAAATAGTTCTGGTATCGTAAACATATGACGATCTGTAGCAGTTATCTCTGTTCATGAGTGTACACGAATGTTTATCATGTAATTTGTAAAAAATAACAAAGTTCATAATCTCTCTACAACTAGATATATTTCAGTATATCAGTAAGGGGGGTCACCGGCTTGTTTTTTCTTTCTCTCCTTTTCTCTCTTTCCCTGGATTGTATCCATTCGGCCCCATTCAGCCAACTGTTTTAAGACGTTTATATTATCCCCATCCAGGTGTCGATTTCTTCCTGGCGAGAATTAGCGAGCCAGCATTGTATGGAGAAATCCGGCTTCGCCGGAGAAATTTTTCTATCAAAAAATGTACAAATTTAGCTTGCTTTCATAACAAAAATATATATATGCTGGCTCGCTACCGCTCACCAGGAAAATATTGACACCTGGATGGGGGTAAATGTCTTAAAACAGTAGGCTGAATGGGGACGAATGGATACAAGCCAAAGAGAGAAGGAGAGAAAGAGAAAAAAAGCGAGGTGGGCACCCTTAATAGGTCATTGTATCCCTTAATGAAGTAGATGTTGGACATATGTTATAGTATATAGATCAAAATACAGTGCATGCATCCATATTCCTATTCCTATTTTATCTTACAAAGTGCGACATTCAGTGAGAGTGAGATTGCCAAAGCGCCATTACAGAGAAAGAGAGAGAGAGAGAGATAGAGAGAGAGAGAGATTAAAGAGCAAAGAGAGAGATTATTAAAGTCAGACATACACAAACCACCATACAGCCACTCCCACAATCACAGTTAGTAAGTTAAACGTGGGTAGCGGGAACCGTAGAGTTTATCACAGTTGCCTGTTATAATTATTATGAAGGTGTAGTTTTTATACCTTTAAGGGGAGGCACACCGTTTTTCTGGAACCCCTTCTCCCTAATGTTTAACTATACTAGTTTTGAGATAATAAGACGTTCAGCCCATTAGTTTGGCGATTTTAACACCTTTCGCCCCATTTCGTTGTCAATTTTAAGACCTTTCGTGCCACTTAGGTGTCGAACATTTCCTGGCGAGCGAGAGCGAGCCTGACATTTTAAGAGGAACCGGCCTTTGGCCGGGACATTTCTCTACCAAAAAATGTACAAATTTATCTTGAAGGGGGGTCTACGGGGTGTTTTTCTAAGCTTGATGGATGTCTTGGGAGGAAACTAAAAAAATACATGAATAAATGAATTAGCAGACCAAACAAACAGTCAGTCTCCCCTTAACTGTGTTGGTGGTGTAATGGTTTAGATGCTTACGTTCTGAGTGTGGTGTCCCGAGTTCGAATCTCGGGAGGACCATATGCTTTCATTAGTTTATTCAATTACATTGGGGTTTGTAATTGATATTAATTTTAAGAACGGGGTGCTACTTATAAATATTATAATACTGTACTCAGCTTACGAATGACCTAGTAATTCAAACTTTTCATAGGAAATAACTCTTGCCAGATGTTTCCAGATGTTTGTACTATTAACAACAAACATAATAAAATATGAATATTGATAAATAATTGCTGGTAAATTATATATTTTTAAGAATATCAAGAATATGTTTGTATGTATTTTGAAACACCTTATTGTGATGCAAATGCATATAATAGTTGTTGTTGTTTCTGTTCCCCAGGCTGTCTGGCCGAGCAGCCCCAAGGTCTCGAGCAAGGCCAAGGCCATAACCGAGCGCACCCACAAAACCTTCACTGTTTACCACTAATAAAGCCCGGGTGACCGATGCCACTCCAAGGCGGGTAGCTGAGGAAGGGAAACCAAAGCCCCCACCCCAAGGCCCTGTGCCCCTCAGCAATTATGAAGGGAAAGTTGAGGGCAAAGGAAAAGTGTGACGCTTTGCCTCCCAACCTGCCAACCTCTAGGAAGAGACGCCGTCAATTGAGATTTAGAAAATATATAAGTAAAAGGAACAGTCATAGTAAGCTATGGGTATGGCAGAGAACGCTCAGCTCTCACTCTGATAGACCAGCCCATCACTACATGACTAGAACCAAATCCTCTCAGCATCAGTTAGGAAAGGCCCTAGAAAGCCGCCTTTGGTGGGGGGATAGCTCCCCTATTGCAACTCCTTTCGGTTGGGCACCCGCCTTGCATAATTATATTATTTATATATTTTACCAAAAACATATGTTATCACTAAGCATTTGAATATTGTGCAAATACATTGATTAGATAATTAAGTTTCTAGCATTGATTATGTCTAAACGTCTTCATTATTCCATAATTATATGGATATTTAAGATTAAGATCTGTAATTACAATTTGATGTAGCGTTCATCTAATGTGATATGTAACCAGCCAGTCATATACAAAATACCAGATACAATACGGTAATAGGTAATAACGTAGATAACATAAAGTTAACATAGCCAATATGATACAATTGTAAGTGAAGTTGAAGGTGGCCTCACTATCGACTCAGATCTCTCACGCAGTAACCCATTTCAAGCCACTGATTTTCTGTTACTTTTAAGGGGGCCTACCTCGTTTTGTTTTCTCTTTTTCTCCCTCTCTCTTTGGCTTGTATCCATTTGGCCCCATTCAGCCAACAGTTTTAAGACGTTTATCCTCATCTATTTGTCGATTTCCTCCTGGCGAGCGATAGCGAGCCAGCATTATATGGAGAAATCCGGCTTTGCCGGAGAAATTTGTCTATTGAAAAATGTGCAAATTTAGCTTGCTGTCAAAACAAATATATATATATGCTGGCTCGCTACCGCTCACCAGGAAAATATTGATACCTGGATGGGGTAAACGTCTTAAAACAGTAGGCTGAATGGAGCTAAATGGATACAAGAGAGAGAGAGAGAGAGAGAAAGGGAAAACAAGCAGGTGTCCCCCCTTAACACTGGTAACCTCATCATACCACAACGGTAAGTCAACGCGATGTTGGGTAAGTTGGGAAGTCGGTTTATGATTGGTTTTCGTTCGAGAACACTGATCTATTACTGAACCAATCTTAAACTATAATTCATAATTATTTAACCTAGTCTGTGTTCATTTTAATATACATACGTTAATAATATGTTATGTGTGACCTATTTTACATCATGGGGTACGGATATTTCTTTAGATTGTCAGTCGGCTTTTGATATTATTTGTAATTGTAGTTAAACACACATATGAACAAATACATATATAAGATGTACTCAACCTGAACCTACTAATCAACCAATTTGTAGCATTAATCTAATTGAGTTCTCACACAAGTACTACCGACCTGCTCAGAATTTATTTTAGGTGAAACATGTAATTAGCTTGGCACTTTAAACATAAAGTAATTGTGTTGATAACACTACTATTATCATACAAGAGCAAACAACTAACATACCAATCTTTGCATCTTGTATTTCACTTCTATAGCAGACGTATCTTACGACTCTGTATTTACTGCTCTATTATACTTATTGTACAATATTGTGACGAGCTGAAAGATACAACATAATTTATATAATACAATATATGTATGAAGTAATGTGTATAGGATAATGGTTTCTCAGAAGACTCAAGTAACTTCTGGAAAATATATAGACAACAGATTGAAAAAATTACGTTTGTATATATATACTGTATACAGTATATATATATACAGTATATTGGTTCTTCTTTGTTCTAGTATTGTTATTTCAGTTTACAAATTAATGTACAAATATCAAAAATGTATATATGTTGTCAAATATTGAATATATCTTTAATGTCTAAGATTATATCTGGCGTGAAACTTTCTTATTTTCCCCTTTCTATTTATTAACTAAATGTGTATATACTGTAGATACTAATCCTTATATCCTGAACGTACAACATAAAATGTTGAACTAATATGTTTGTTGTTTCTCTGAGCTGCTATACTGTATATTGTATGTGGCTTGAAAAGGTAAAACGTTGTCGGCAACTGCATTTTTAATATGAATAAAAATCGTATTTATAATCTGGATTATTCATAGTTTTCACCGATAAAATATTAACGATAAATTAAAGGAAGGAATAATAACAAGTAAGCAAAATTATGATTGAAGTGATAAGACAAAAATGAATAGATACTATACAGTTATGTAGATGAATACAGTAAAACGTGAACCTATCAACAAAGAGTTAAAAGGAAAGAGAAAGAGAAAGAGAAAGAGAGAGAGAGAGAGAGAGAGAGAGAGAGAGAGAGAGAGATAAAGAGTGACAGGCAGGTAAAGATAGCCAAAGAGAAATAAGATATGTTAAAACAAGGGGAGAGCAAAGAGCTTAAAGGAGAGAGAGAGAGAGAGAGAGAGAAATAGAGAGAGAGAGAGAGAGAGAGAGAGAGAGAGAGAGGTTGGTAAAGATAGCCAAAGAGAAATAAGATATGTGAAAACAAGGGGAGAGAAAAGAGCTTAAAGGAGAGAAAGAGAGAGAGAGAGAGAGAGAGAGGTTGGTAAAGATAGCCAAAGAGAAATAAGATATGTGAAAACAAGGGGAGAGAGAGAGAGAGAGAGAGAGAGAGAGAGAGAGAGAGAGAGAGAGAGAGAGAGAGAGAGGTTGGTAAAGATAGCCAAAGAGAAATAAGATATGTGAAAACAAGGGGAGAGCAAAGAGCTTAAAGGAGAGAGAGAGAGAGAGAGAGAGAGAGAGAGAGAGGGAGGTTGGTAAAGATAGCCAAAGAGAAATAAGATATGTGAAAACAAGGGGAGAGCAAAGAGCTTAAAGGAGAGAGAGAGAGAGAGAGAGAGAGAGAGAGAGAGAGAGAGAGAGAGAGAGAGAGAGATGGCCACAAAGAAATAAGCTGTGAAAAATAAGGGGAGAGCAAACAGATTAAAGGAGAGAGAGAGAGTGTGTGTATGTATGTGTGTTGACGAGTGAGAGTGAGAGAGAGAGAGAGGGTGTGTGTGTTGACGAGAGATGGAGAGATAAGAGTAGAATGAGGACTGGGAGCTCACAGAGGGACGTGGAAGGAAACGAGGAAGCGAGTAATGAGTACACGAGAAAGGTGGAAAGTGAGATTAAAGGCAAATGAGGAATGCAAAAAAGGTAAAAATATAGTAAAATAGAGTAATAATTTATAAAGTACAAACACTAGAAACAAACGATAAAGTGAGAAAGTTATCATGTAAGAAGAAAGAACATTTGACAATAGGAGTAAAAACAGTGTAAACAGAAAACACTGAGAAAAATACGAAACATTAACAAAATACTGCACGAAATTATAAGACATTGTGATTGGACGAAGGAGAAACATAACAGGTTAAATAGTATAGATAAATATCGAAGGAGAGAAAATAATATATATATATATATATATATATATATATATATATAGTATATGTGTTAGGAATTGATAAGGGGATATAGCTGACATAGAATAAATTAATAACACAATTAATAATTAAAGAGAACGAAGGAGATAAATGTATAATAACTACAACAATCTAGATCAAATATCCATAGAGTATCAACAATACACAGAAACAACTTAAGATAATGACTTGTGCATGTGGCAAAGAATGGTAATGTATGAAGGTCTAATCATTTGTTTTGCTTATAATGTTTTGTCTTCATAAAAATATATGAATTGTTTAGAATTTACACCCACACCCACAGACACACACACACACACAGTCACTCACAAACATCCACAGGCACACACAAACACACACCCATCAATACATATAAACACACAATGCGCAAACATACACACACACACCTATACACACACAGTCACATACACAAACAAATAACACGCACATACTGTATATACACACATTCCACATACACTCAGACACACACAACACACACATTTAAATACAACACACACAAACAACACACACGCACGCACACATACATAGTACAAAAGCGTACAAAGGAAATCAAGCAACAACAGGTTTAGTGACCCCCTCTACGCTGCTTTTTCTCCAAAACACTGAGGATCAAGTGTCCAAACAGTAGTTTAGAGTGGGTAAGGGAACATTGCAAAGGGAACTACTGCCCTGGAACTAATGTCCGTGACAGGATTAGGAGTTAGTAAGGGACAGATGGGTTAGTAGAATAACACAGTTATAAGTGATTGTTCGTATATCTGGGAAAGAGCGCTAACGTCTTAGTAATATATATACGCAATAATCCTTGATGAATCTGAGGGGAGAATAAAATAAATGTAATCATTAACAGACGCAGTCAGTCGCGGGTTTGATGCAAGACACTCACACACGTAGATAGATAGATAGGTAACTAGATAGATAGATAATAGATAGATTGTGAAAACATATCGTCACGACTATCCCAGATCGTCCCTCGTTTAACTAACTTTCCACATTTAAGTAAATTGTTGGGATATATTTGTGAAGCTACTCACGGATATTTTCTTTCGTGGGACGTCGAGGTCACCCACTGGAAAAGGAAAAGACAACCGTTGTGGACTGGATAATAAATGGCTATATGAATATAATCAATTATGAAACATAATATTTATCATAAAATTGAACGCGAACAATCATAAACTTACGGGGTGTTTTCTGGAGGTCATACTTCGTAACGCCTATCCATCATAGAACACCCTGTCCTATACCTACTGGCCAGCAGAATAACACTAGGGCACTTATCTGTGGTAGCGATACAGGTCTTGTCTTGGTGGACCATATGGTCATCTGTAGTTAATGTTGATCCGTGTCACCACTACTAAGGAGGAGTTTTGTTTTTGTTAAAGACTGGATAATTTTCACCCCGTATTTCGAGCAATATTTCTGAAGCAGATTTATCTTTGTCATCATATTATTTCTGGTTGTAGAAAATAGTATAGTGTCGTCCATAAGTATGAGCACCCGACTGTTCTTGGAATGGCCTAAACCACTGCTTTAATCGTGAACATAACACCATCTAATATATATTTGCCAAACTGTTCAGCATACATATTCCTCTATAATTCCCTACATTGGACTTATCTCCTTTCTTAAATATGATAAACAATATTGCTCTTGAATATTTATGTGGGTTCACTTCATACTTCAAGTGACTATTGTATTACAAAATGATGTCAGCAAAATAATCCATGAACCAGGTAAAATGTGTAATACACCTGGAGATAAATCATCAGGGCCACATGCTTTATCTGGCTTCAGTTGTTTTGCCTGTTACAAGACTTCGAGTGGGGTTATTGCTTCATATACATCAGTAGTTAAGTCAGTGTCGGTGAGCCTTACATTGGTTTGGGGATTCAAGGTACTCTCATAAAACTGCGTGAACTCGTCATCAGTCATCAGACTTATTGTTACTCCCATATTCTCCCTTCCAATTCATGGCTCTCCATATTTTTATGTCATATAATTATGTCACTTAATAATCTCTCCCATCTTCCGAGACTTCCGTTCACATCTTGTATAATAGGCTCAAATCTTCTAAAATCTGCACATTGGTACAAAGAACTCAGTTCCATTATTGGTAAACTAATCGACATCAATAGATTCTATAGGCATCTCTGTCTCAGCTTGATTACGTAATAATAGTCTCTCATGAATAGTATTCACATTGATAGGCTTAGTTTTATTTTTACTCTGAATCGTGGGGCCATATAGCACCGCGTGATCACCCAAGTGCTGGCGAGCGAACACATTTTCTAGATCTACTTCTGGCAACGATATTGTTATTGAAATAGGAGCATGATCTGATGACATAGACTTATAACTAATAACCGAAAACTCACTCACATTGCTCAACACCGTGCTTTCCCGAGATGCCATAGACTGCAACACCGTTGATTCTTTTAAACTTCGCCTAGACAAACACCTTGCCTTAAATCCACGAATGACTGCATTTGTAAAGGAATAAAGTTGTTTTTGTTCTCTCTCTCTCTCTCTCTCTCTCTCTCTCTCTCTCTCTCTCTCTCTCTCTCTCTCTCTCTCTCTCTCTCTCTCTCTCTCTCTCTCTCTCTCTCTCTCTCTCTCTCTTATATTACTACCACCTGTCCCATGCTAACCTCTCCTAATCCTGCTACGGACATTTGTCCCAGGGCAGTCTTCCCTTTCCATTTTTCCCTTATCCACTCTAAACTACTCTTTGGACACTTGGCCATCAGTGTTTTGGTGGGCAAGCAGCTTTGAGGGGTCGCTGGACCTGTTGTTGCTTGATTTCCGTTGTACTCCTTTGTACACCTTATCCAACTCAGACATTCAGGTACCGCCTTTCCTGTACTTCTTTTGAGTGTGGAAATGTTTAATAGGTGTCTTAAGATTATTCACCAACAACAATCCGGATTCTTTACACATAGTAGATCATGTAGTATGAGAACGAATCACTATCTGGTAACTCAACAAACTTAGGTAACTCACGAGCGAATTGTCCAGACCTTGAGTCCAGATCTCCCATTATGCAATACTTATCGATCATTTCGGTCGTCTTTAATCTCTCATAAATACAGGAAAAGGAATCGTGAGAGTAATACTGGGAATCTCCTGGTGGTATATAACAAAACACAAATAAAGTTTAAGGTGCACACTGAAATTGTAACCACATTTAGTCTTCAACACTCGCATCTACAATGGCAACATAATTAACTAAGTGATATATAATTAATAGTACTGTTCCATACCGTTGTGATGAACCTCTCCCAGTACACTTATAGGACACAGCCGGGAAATGAGACAGATAAAGGTGTCTCAACCTTATTCAAACTTACCAAATCTTAATTCAGGAGTAGATCTTGGACTACTTTTTCTCTAATTTTATTCGTCACTCCGTTAACATTCCACGAGAAAATATTGAGTTTCTTTTCTTGCTTTGGTCTGTCTATAAACACTCTGGATTCCATGCGTCAATGACAACTCCATCCCACATACACAAGTCACACAAACAGCACACACAGTTTGGCTCGAATATTCTTTGATTTTGGCCCTGTCACTCATTCAACTCTGGGGGAGGCAGTCGTCACAGGCAGTGTTGCCTTTTGTCTCCATCATCCACATAGAAAAAACAAAAAAAGCATACACACATACAACACACACGCACACAACACAACACACACACACACATACATCACAAACACATACACACACACACACACACACACACAACACAAATACAACAACACACACACACACACAAATACAACACGCACACACCACACACCAATCCCTACACCCACAAGGTAATCGGGAAATGAAAACTGAGATCAAACACTGCCCCAGTAACCCGTAGGTAAAAGCCACTGGGAGTTTCTGAGTAAGGGTTCAAGGTCAAAATGATGTTATTCTGAGTTAGTTTAAAATGGAGGGCTTGAGAAGTCATGTGGAAATACAATATGTAAACACAAACAGTGCGATAACAAAGGGGTAAGAGAGAGAGAGAGAGAGTTACACAGATACTCAGACCACACAGACCTTTTGGTCCCAACTAGGTGGTCCGGCCTTAATACTGCTAGACAGGGACATTTTACAGTACGAGAATAGGACAGCAAAGTAGAGAGCTCTCTCCCCAACCTCTGTTCCCTCCTGCTAAAAAGCCGTACCGGGAAATAGGATGAAGTGTAACCTTATAGGTAAGGAAAAGCCCACAAGGAAAGGTTTTATAGAGCATAGAAATACATTGGTTTGAAAGGGAAATTACACTTACCTACTGATCAATTCATATCAATCCAATCCCCATCAGATGATCGTCCAGTCTCTTCTTAAACGTATCAATTGAATTACTGTTGATCACCTCCCTTGGTAAACTATTCCACTCATTAACCACACTCTATGTGATGACATTTTGTATGACATCTAGGCAAGCCTTCTTTCTAATTAATTTTGTTTCAATACCTCGGGTTGCAGCATTGCTATTAATCGTGAACAGTGCACTGATATATAATCTGTCAATTCCTTTAAGTATCTTAAAAAATCGATAAGTTGGCCTCGTAACCTCCTTTCCTTTAGCTAGAACAAATTTAATGTTTCTAATGTTTTATAATATGGATTATTTCTCAGAGAGTGAATTAGCTTAGTTACTCTACGCTGCACGGATTCGAGTTTTTCAATGTCTTTCTTGAGATACGGGGACCAAACTGAACGCCATATTCAAGATGGGGTCTACTATTTGTTGTTTTAATAACGGCAAAATAATGTTCTCGTTTTTAAAGATAAAATATATTTTGATAATTCCCAAGGCTTTTTTAGCTTTATTTGCCGCAGCCGCACATTGCTCTGAGGATTTTAAGTTTACCGATATTATAACCCCGGAATCTTTAACCTTAGAGTCTGTTATTATTGGTTGGCCTTTCATTGATAATCATCTATCAATCTCTCTATTGCCCGACGCCGTGATTCCCGAAGGGGTGGCCACGAACGATCCGCCCCCATGCACCTCTGTCCCCAGTCAGTCGACGCCCCTCCCCCCAACCAGCACCGCCTTCGTTCATATACTTCCTCACTCCATGCTTCCACCTTTCCTTCGGTCTACCTCTCCCTCTCTGTCCCTCCACCTCGCTCTCGTACACCCTCTTAGTCATTCTCTCACTTTCCATACGTTCCATATGGCCGAACCATCTCAAGTTGTTCCTTTTCACACTTTCCAGCACATCTACCTCCACACCACACCTCCTTCTTACTTCCTCATTAGTCTGTCTATCCCTCCATGTAACTCCCCAACCACTTCTTAAGTAATTCATTTCCACTGCTCTAACTCTTAGTCTGAGTCTCTCAACCAACGTCCATGCTTCACTTCCGTAAGTCAGTGTCGGGATTACCACACTGTCATGCAAGGACTTCTTCACTTCCATACTGACCACCCTATTTCTTGTTACTGCTTTCAGCGTTCCTACAACCCTCTTCCCCTGTTGTACCCTCTCCCACACTTCTTCATCCATAGTCCCATCTTTACTCAACACACTGCCCAGATACTTAAAAGAGCTGACGATCTCCATAGCCTGACCGTTCAGCGTCACCTCACACTCTGTGACTTCATCCCTTTCGAAGACCATAACCTTGCTCTTCCCCGCATTTACCTTCAAATTCCGTTTTTCGCACACTGTTCCAAACTCATTTACCAGACCCTGCAACTCCCATTCATTATCACTCATCAGAACTGTATCATCCACAAAAAGCAGTATAGGTAGCTTCCACTCATTTCCCTCCCTTTTCAGCGATACACCAACATCCACTGCTCTTGATAGTATTTCTTTCATGACTCCATCCATATATACAGTAAACATCCACGGGGACATCACACACCCCTGTTTCAAACCAACATTCAGGTCAAAGAACTCGCTCTGCTCACTCTCCACACGTACTACCGCCTTTGCACCCTCATACATGCCCTTCACTGCTTTCAGCAACTTGCCATCTACTCCGTATATTCTAAGTACTTTCCACAAACCTTCTCTATCCACTCTGTCATAGGCCTTTTCCAAGTCCATAAAGGCAACATACCGGTACACCTTTTGTTTCTTCTCCAGATATTTCTCCACAACACAATTCAGGGTAAAAATCTGATCTACACCTCCTCTTCCCTTCCTAAAAACCTCCCTGCTTGTCGCCTATCCATTTCTCCATTCTCACTCTCACTCTCTCAATCACTACCCTACTGTATACCTTCCCTACTACGCTTAGAAGACATATTCCTCGGTGGTTACCACACACTCCTCTTTCCCCTTTGCCCTTATATAGGGGGACTATTATGTCAGTCTTCCAGTCATCGGGTGCACTTCCCTTCTCCCATGCTAGTTTGCACATTTTCCATACCCATTCGATCACTATCTCACCACCATACCTCAACATTTTCCCACAAACTCCATCTGTTCCTGGTGCTTTCCCCAACTTCACTCTTTTCATGGCTTCCCACTCTTGTGACCTCCTGATCCCCACCTCCTCCTCCACTACTTATCTTCTTCTCCCTCCCATACCATATCCAGCTATGTTTGCTGGCTCTTCATTCCTTACATTTAGCAACTCATTGAAGTACTCCCTCCATCTTTCGACTCTCTCTTGCTTCTCGGCTAGCATTCTCCCATTCTTATCTTTCACACCCTTACTGTCTCCCTTGCTACCTTCCCTAACTTTCTTGACTTCTTTCCAGAACAGTTTCTTACTCTCCCTCCATTTTACACTCAGATTCCTTCCAAATTCCTCATCTACTCTTCTCTTACTTTCCTTCACTACTCTCTTTACCACCCTCTTACTCTCCACGTACCTCGCTCGTTTCTGTCTCTCGAAATCTTCATTCCTTCTATGACCCAACCACTCTCTATATGCTTTCTTCTTTTCTTCCACAGCTATTTTTACCTCTTCTGTCCACCATGCTGTACCTTTCACTCCCCTCCCTCTTCTCCTCACTCCACACACCTCCTCACATGCTGCACAGATCTCTTCCTTAAACACCTTGCTCATCTCCTCCACTTCCTCCATAACTTCCAGGTCGAACCCACCTAGTCGTCTTTCTACTGCTCTCCTGTACTCTTCCCTGATTTTCTCCTCCTGTAACCTCTCCACCCTCCTCACCATTCCACCTTCCTCTCGCTTCCCTCCAGCTCTCCTCACCCACTTCTTTTGTATCCTAACCTTAGCTACTACTACATAATGATCAGACAGACCCCCTCCAATACTCCTATACACCCTAGCATCCATCACAGATTTCTTCATTCGTTCATCCACCAATACCATTCATATTCCCAATCAGAAATATTCTTTCGTTCTTGTCAAACTTTTCCAGGCACGCCTCCACATTCATCCAGAACTCCTCTTTCTTTATTTCAAGTGTATCCCCTGTCGGGGCATACACACACACAATCACCCACGTTTGTATTCCTACTTTCATTCTCACACACACAATCCTTGAACCCACAGACCCATACTCTCTTACACATTCCGTTCATTTGTTACTTACAAACAAACACGCACCTTCTCTCGCTGTTCCTTCACTCACTCCAGCACACACACCCAATCCACACACTCACTCTCTCACATCTGAACCTTTCAATTTGGTTTCTGTCATTCCACATACATCCAGCCTGGCATTCACTAGCAATTCCAGAACCTCTCTCTCTTTTGTGCCATCATTCATGCCACTAACATTCCATGTAGCCATTCTCAGAATGTCCGAAGGAATGTGCTTAGTCGGTCGTGGTTCGTCAACATAGGGTCCGTCCGCATCCGAGGCTGTTCGCTTGTTTTTCCTTGCTTAGGTATTTTTCCTGGGTGGGGGTCGCAAGCCCACTGACCCAACCTATTTAGTCGCCTCTTACGACACGCAGAAGGCACGTGGGGCATATTCTATTCCCTTACTCCCAGGGTAATCATACTTTTGTTTTTTGTACAAACATGCACAATTTGACATTTGTCAAAATTAAAGGGTATTTGCCACTTTTCTGACCAATCCACTATTTTATTAAACTCGGACTGTAGGCTTTTTCTGTTGTTTTCCTCACTCAAGACTATGTTCCCTATTTATGTATCGTCAGCAAATTCGGAGATAAAGTTATTCAGACCTACATCAATATAATGTATACAGTATATATATGATAAATAAAGCAGGACCAAGACCGATCCTTGAGGCACACCGGTGGTAATAAGCACTCATTTTGATTCTATACCATTAATAACAACTCTTTGCGCTCTGTTTGTAAGCCAGCTTTTAATCCATTGATATATATTACCCTTTTTCCCGAACATTTCTAACTTATTTAACAATTTATTGTGTGTGAAAGAGAGAGAGAGAGAGATTTTCATAGATTTACATATATACATTGGCCACACAGATCTTACGATTCCTGCGAGGCGGCCAGGTTTATCCTAGTAGAGATAGTAATCCTAAGAGAAAGTGGAAGGAAAGAATAGCAGAGAGAGAGAGAGAGAGAGAGAGAGAGAGAGAGAGAGAGAGAGAGAGAGCGAGAACGAGAGAAAGAGGGGGGGCCAGGCGAGAAGAATGGTAGAGATAGCTCAGTCCTTAAAGAGGCACTCTAAAAGGTTGAGAAAGTAAGGAAGCCAATTATAAAGAGAGGTGTACCGGCCTTTCCAAGATGAAGGGGCCGGAGTAACACAGAGACACAGCCTGCACACAACTCGCAGGTCTTTCTAGGTAGTCCGACTCTAAACCTCAACTATAGTCCCTTCATTCTAGGTTGGGCAGAAATCGTAACCCCTAACCACTCATAACTCAAAAGGGAGTAGAGTAATCGAGCTAACATTTCTACCAAATAGGAAGACTCGCCTAGGGAATATGTGTATAAATTGACATTTCATATGTTCTAGCCCTTTTTGAGTTACAGAGGTTAGAGGTTAGGATTTCTGCCCAACCTAGAATGAATGGACTATGGTACACATTATAAACACACCAAACACTCACTGCAATCCGTCCTATGCATTCCAGTCATATTAAGGGGAGATTTAAAATTAAGGGATTTTTTTCGAAAGTCCTTCTCCCTCATATTTATCCCCATTAATTATGATACTTTAAGGCGTTCGCCCCGTTAGTTTGGGGATTTTAAGACATTTCGCCTAATTTCTGTCAATGTTAAGACCTTTCGTGCAATTAAGGTGTCGATTTGTTCCTGGTGAACGATAGCGAGCCTGTAATTTAGGAGAGATCGGCCTTCGGCTGGGACATATTTCTATCGAAAAATGTACAGATTTATATCGAAGGGGGTTCTTGGAGGTAGTTTTTTAAAGCTTGATAGGGTTCTAGGAAGCAAACTAAAAAAATCCCTTACAAAATAATTATAATGCCTTGACTGCACAGATCTTCCATTCCTTATTTTGAAATCAGGTTTTAATTATAAACTAGTACACTGATGTACAGATCTTGCGGTTCATTCTATTCAGACCAGCTCTAATTCTTCGCTCGTAGAGTTTGTAAGTGGAAGACGAGGATAGCAGAGCAGAAAGGCATGTTTGTGGCAGCAGTTTATATAAGATGGATATATAGTCTGTTCATATATGTTTTTTGTATAGATTTGAAGAAGAACAGACAAGCCTCTGATAATCTTGTTATTCATTGTACGGTCACGCTAATAAGGCATGTCTCAGCTGTCATTACGTTTGGCTTGCTCTGTGCTGTATTAATGTCTGTCAGATGTTGAATAGGGAGGGTAAGAGTAGGAACATGTTTGTATATATCACTCGATATGAAGAAATGAAGCTTAGATATTGCTGATACCAATTATTGATCAAAACATACTTGGTGCCGAGACATCACTTATTAGGGCGATTGTACACCTAGACGTCTCTATTTTAAGAATAATATCATCTTAATACTATATATCTGGTGCAACGTCATGAGGGTTAATATTTATATTATTATTAAAGGTTTTGATTTGTGTTACTTGTTTCTAGTAATGAATTATTTGGTTGCACACTAAGTTAAAAAGGAAAAGCCTCCCGAGACCCCCTTTAAACTAAAACTTCCCACCTTATCCCCTTCAAACTAAATAATATCCCGACCCAAGACTGGTTTGTCCTAAATAGCAGACTTGCTATTTGCTAAAACCAGAAAGTGATCGACAACTTAACAGATTAAAAGTTTCATAATTGTAATACTTATTAGGTGAAACGTCCTCAAATCGACAAGCTACTGGAGCGAAACAGGGAGCGTTAAGAAATCCCCGCCTCAAACCAAACAGGGTAAATATTTCAGTAACCTTGAGGTGAATGTCCAGCCCTATTTCAGCACGTCTGGCGTGTTGTTCTCAAACTTCTTCCTTGCTAAATTATTCTTCTCTTTCAGCAGGTTAACTCTGTTGGTATACTACCACACAGTTTTACGTTACAATCCAGCTATTTCTATTTTATATTAATTAACTTAGAAGGTGTCTGTGAAATAGATTTAACAAATTATCTTTGCCTGAAGTATTTTTAAGCTGTATTTTATCGTCAAATGGTCGCTAGAATAAATCAATATCAGCCTCCCAATACTGAAATGGTTAAATAGATTTTGGTGTGAAATTGCAACTAATTGTTCTCCCCATATAAATTGCAACTAATTGTTCTCCCCATATAAATTCTACAATTGTTATTTAATTAGTCTTCTGTTTTCTATGTGTATGAAAGAGACAAGAGGCAGGTTGCCTGCACGAGTGTCTTCCCCAAAGCCAAGAGAGTGACAGAGCCAAATTCAAGGGACGTTGTGGTCAAAATGCCTTGACACTTGAAGTTTAAAGCAGTTTAAATCATATGATGGAGGAAAGATTGATTGAGGGAGAGTTCAATTGTTGAGTAGAAGAAAGACTGAGACAATTTGCCAATTCTTGGTTTGGAGAACTGAACAGAATACAAGTGAGACTGTGTTGAAAGGCGGGTGCCTCGAACTCGTCGCAAAGGAGGGGGTATGCACTGAGAGACCTCTGAAGAACACTGATTGTTGTAATAGCGATAGAAGAGTGAAATAGATACAGCAATGTGACGTGTAGACAGAGGTTGTAGGGAACTATCATAATAGAGGAAGTGAGTTGATGAGGCAAAATGTGCTGGATTCTACGCGTTCGAGAAGTGCAGTATGGCTGGAGCCTCCCAATACATGCGAACAATACTTAATACAGGGGCGCACTATGCCCTAATACAGAGCAAGAAGCTGTGCAGGGGTGAATAACCCACAAAGATGGTTGAGCACACCAAACTTTTGGGAAGCTGTTTTAGCTAGAGTGGTAATTTGAGCTTTCCAAGAAATGTCGGATGAAAAAGATACACCTAGCATACTGAGAATATTGAAGGGTTGATTTATGAGTTGTTGAAGAATAGTTGATAGTCTTGCAGAAGATTGTGATGGAGAGATTGATGGAGAAATTGGGTCTTGGAGGCGTTGAAAGTAACAAGATTTTCTCTGTCCTAATAAGAAATAATTGATAGATCAGAAGATAGGAGCTCTACGGTTTTCTATGTGAGCTTTGGAGTGATTGCATGCTGGGTAGAAGTGAAACACTAGTTGAATAGTGTAAGGTAGAGTCATCAGCATACTGTATGAGTGGATAGGACTAGAGGTACAGTTGAGGAGATCAATAATAAATATTATAAAGAAAATTGGAGACAGAACAGAACCCTGAGGAACACCGGAGTTGATAGGTTGAGGAAGTGAGCGATGGCCGTCCACAATTGCAGCTAAGTAGCGGTCAAAAAGGAAATTTGAGACAAAGGCACAGATAGAGAGATAAAAGCCGAAGGAGGGTAGCTTGGAAATTAAAGATTTGTGGCAGACTCTATCGAAGGTTTTCGATATATCTAGTGCAATATAAAAAGTCTCACCGAAATCCTGAAAGGAGGATGACCAAGAGTTAGTAATATTAAGAACAGCCCTTCAGGAAACCGTATTGGCGATCTGAAAGTAGATTATGGGAAGATAAATGCTTAAAAAAAAATTTGAGTTAAGAGTAGTTTCTAAAACTTTAGAGATGCAAGAAATGAGAGCAATTGGATGATAGTTGGAGAGTTGAGAGCGGTCACCTTTCTTTGGGACAGGTTAAATAAGAGCAAACTTCCAGCAAGAAGGAAAGATGTTAGAGGAAAGCCAGAGACAAAAGAGTTTGCCTAGGCAGGGAGTCAGTACCGAAGAACAGTTTTTGAGTACACCATCCAGGTCCGTACGCCTTTTTAGTATTAAGTCCAGAGAAGGCTGAGAGTAAATCCTTAGAAGAGATTATGATAATGGCCATAAGTAAGTGAGAAGGGGGTGGAGAGGGAGGGATAGCTCCGGAATCATCCAAGGAGGAGTTTTTAGAGAAAGTTTGAGCGAAGAGTTCAGCTTTGTCAGTGGAAGAGGTGACGGTGGTACCCTCAAAGTGGAAAAGAGGAGGGAAAGACGAGGAAGTGAAATTGTTGGAGAGGTTTTTGGCTAGATGCCAAAAAGCTTTGGAGGAGCTAGAGTTGGAAAGTTCAGAGCATTTGTTATTGATGAAAGAGTTTTTGGCAACTCGAAGGACAGATTTGGCTTGATTCCGGGCAGACATATAAAGTACGAGATTCTTGAGTTTGAAGGCGACGGTACCATTTGAATGCTTCCTCCTTATTGCCGACAGTAGTAGACCAACTGTTAGTAAACCAAGATTTTTGTGAGCTAGTCCGAGAGAAATAGAATGGGATGTAGGCTTCCATGCCCGAAAGGATGACCTCAGTAATGCGCTCAGCATTCTCTGAGGGTCCCCAGCCACAGAAGCAAATATCTTTCCATGGGAAATCAAAGAAGTAGAGCCTTCCAGTTGGCAGTGCCAAATTGCAACAAGCACTGCCGGCTGGGGGGATCAGAAGGCAGTACTGGAGAGACAGGACAGGTGGCAGAGATTATGATCAGAGGCTATGATCGGAGGAGCCCAATGGAGAGAGAAGAATTTACAGTATAAGCAGAAGAAATAAAGGTAAGAAATAAGTCAAGGATGTTGGGTCGATCTCCAAGGCGGTCTGGGATACGGGTGCAGTGCGGAATTAACTGCTCTAGGTAATTTAGGATAGAAAAGATGTAAGCTTGATCACCAGGTTGGTCAGTGAAAAGAGAAGAGAACCATTTGCAGTGGTGAACATTGAAATCTCCTAAGATGGAGATTTCAGAGATGGATAAAATGTGTTCCACTATGGAAGTAAGATAGTCGAAGAATTTTGAATAGTCAGTGGAATAAGGGGAGAGATAAGCAGCACAGATATATTTAGTGAGAAAGGGTCAAGATAGCTTTAGCCAGATAATTGAGAATTCAGACGAGTCAAAGTTGGGAACACGAGAGCAAGTAAGAGGGTTGCGTACGCACACGCAACGTCCACCTTTGACTTTGAATTGAGGATAAAGATAGTAAGAGGATATAGAAAAGGGTTTGCTGTCTTTTGGCTTAGACAACTGAGTTTCGATGAGGAAAAGTAAGCCAGGTTTGGTAGAATAGAGATGGTGTTCTAAAGAGAGGAAGTTAGAGGAAATGCCGCATGTATTTCATAAATGGATAGATAGAGTAGAAGGTAGAGGCCCAAGGCACTTTGAGGAATCCAGACCAGGGGACAAACCGATTGGGGTAGTATTAGTGTTATCCCCAATCCATTAAAGAAGAAAACAACAAAAAGCACCACGCCACAAAAGTAGTAAGACCCCCAGATGGCAGCACTGACCATCCATACAATGGATATTGAAAGTCAGTATCAATCTCCACCACCTTGGGATCCTCGCACTAATATTATGTTCGGGACAATAATTCCACCACGCTCCCACGCGCACTATAGTCAGTGAGCTCCTCTCGTTCTTTGCACATGCCAAGTCGATGCCGTCACCTAATCCAACACTATCTCAGCTGAATCTTCACTTGTCAGTTCAGTGATGCCTGGCCCTAGGAAGATGTTATGATATTTTTTGGTCTATCTATTTATTCAATTATATTTTTTCAGATTACTCGGTAATATATTCTCCATCAAGCTTTAAAAAAAAAAACCCAAGACCCCATTCCAGCCAAATTCTTACACTTTTCGGTAGACAAATTTCCCAGCCTATGGCCGGTTCCTCTTAAAATTACAGGCTCGCTACCACTATCCAGAAGAAAAACAATCGGTACCCAAATGGCACAAAAGGTCTTAATATTGACAACAAAATGAAGCGAAAGGTTTTTAAATCGTCAAAATAATGAGGTGAGCGTCTTAATAGCTCATAACTAATGGATCTAATCATGAGGGAAAAGGGGGTCTTGAAAATACATAATACCCCCCCTTTATGCACCTTTCCCGCTGATGCGAATTCATACAATTTGCATCGCCGAAACCAAGAAATTGGCACACTCATAACACGTTGCAACAAAATTTTGAACCCTCGCATGATGATCGTTTGCCTCACAAGGCCTCGCAAGGGGTCTTGCGGGGCCTCGCAAGTGTTCGGATAGTTCTAAATTTGGGACGAGGACTGGGGAGGGGTCCGAGCCCTCGCAAGCATCGTCGAACATTGGCCGAGGGATCGGCGAGACCCTCGGAACTCCTCTTCGACATCGGTGAGACATCGACGAGGGTGTCGCACGAAAAAAAGCGTCGTCGAAAGTATACCCGCCACGGGTATACTTCGCACGGAGTGTGTGAAGGGCTGTGCGACTTAGATGAATGCTCGGAAAACACCTCCCCGAGGCCAAAGAGCACCTTCGGAGAGGTGGGTAAAAAAAAGAATTAGGCCTATAGTGAACCTGTCAACCCTTTTTTCTATGCACCTCTCGTAAGGGAGTTCACCCGTTTTTGTTTTCTCTTTCTCTCCTTTTTTCTCTTTCTCTGGCTTGTATCCATTCGGCCCCGTTCAGCCAACTGTATCGATATCTTCCTGGCGAGCGATAGCGAGCCAGCATTGTATGGAGAAATCCGGCTCTGCCGGAGACATTTTTCAATAGAAAAATGTACAATTTAGCTTGCTCTCAAAACAAATATATATATATATGTTGGCTCGCTACCGCTCACCAGGAAGATATTGAAACCTGGATAGGGGTAAACGTCTTAAAACAGTAGGCTGAATGGGGCTGAATGGATACAAGGCAAAGAGAGAGGGAGAGACAGAGAACACAAAAAAAGCGAGGTGGGCTCAATTAACCCTCTCCGACATATGACGCGATTTTGAGCCTATTTGGGACACTTTAATGCCTTTGTTACCATCAGGGGTATTTAGAAACCTTTAGTTTAGTTACTTCAACCTCTGCAGTTGTCTTGAGTTAGCTGTGGGCAGAAAACTAATTTATATCTATCTATCTATATGCTCAGGCCCAATCCCCATTATGGGGGCAGCCGACTCAAGACAGAGCAAGAACAGGGAAAAACACAAAAACTAATTTTGGAGAGGTAATTTTAAGAGTGAGAGAACTCTATTTCTTATTGCTAAACTGGCAACCTCTGCATCACAAATGCGTGAAAGGGTTAAGCTGTAATTCGTAAACATACGGCAAGGACATTGCCAATCTCCGAATTAAGGGATCCCCTTTCTTCCTCATAGTTAACCCCATTAGTTTTTATTTGTATTAAGTTCGGCCCATTAGTTTGGCGATTTTTAGACATTTCACCCCATTTCATTGTCAATATTAAGACTTTTCGTGTCATTTAGGCGTAGAGTTTTTCCAGGCTAGCGATAGCGAGCCTGTACTTTTTGAGGAACCGGCCGTCGGCCAGGATATTTTTCTATCGAAAAATGTACAAATTGATCTTGAAGGACGGTGTTGGGGGGTGCTTTATATGCTTGATGGAGTTCTAGGGATGAAACTGAATAAATTATAAATAAATATATAAATGAGCAAATATGACGCCCATCCCCCCTTAACACTCAACGAGCGGCTAGGTCGGTAAATTCTACTACCTGCCAAGCTGGTGGTTTTACCCTAAACGAGCTTATTTCCGTGCTCTTTTTCATGCATAAACAAGAGCAAGAGCGTAATACAATTATGTATCCCTGAAAGGGCGTTAATCGAGCTTTCCAATGACACCTGAACCATCCTTCTACGATCAATGGTTGTCTTGCAACGATCGTGCAACCGAAGGGTAAAATCGCTAAAATACGGTCATTTCGTTACATAATTACGTGTGTAGCGAAGGAGGGAGGGTGGATGTGTGTGTAGTATATGTCAGTAGGTCCACGGCTACCGTGGCGAGCGGTCATGAGGCAACCTATGCTCCTCCCGTCGCTCGTCTCTCTCTCAGAGCCAATATTGCGCCAAAATTGCACACAGACTTAAGTCGGGCCCCACCACATAGTCCTTTCTTCTCCATACGGACTTAAGTCGGGCCCCGATAGACAAGGGTTAAGGGGAGACGGACCGTTTGTTTGGTCATTCATTCCTTTATTTCTTAGTTTCCTCACTAGACCTCCATCAAACTTAAAACAAAAAATTCTAGACCCCCCTTTCAAGATAAATGTGTACATTTTCGACAAGATGGGTTGGGTATGAGGGGGGATATGCTTGGTGTGGGCCAATCGGCACTCTGCAGACCCCGTAATCTTGTGTTGATCTCTGACCGTTTTGGTGAGGTCAGTCCTCAAGGCATTAGTGAGTTGGGTCTATAATTAGGCCTTGTAATTGGGCTTGGGTGTGACAGGGATCTGCCTTGTGTGGGCCAATCGGCTTTCTGCAGACTCCCGTTTTCTTATGTTGTTATGTCTGTGCCATGAAATATATGCAAACATTTTTTGGATAATCTTGCCGAGGTCACCGCTGAACCATCGCTTGATTCACCGAAGATGTCGCAGAACATACGCCGAGGATTCGTTCATCCTTTGCATTATTTCGCAATATTATATTCAAAATGTGACAGTTCTCGCCGAGGTCATCGGCGAACCATCGCTCAATTTGCCAATGACGTCGCATAATGTCGCAGATTACGTCGTATCCATTGGACACATCTTCGCCAAGTGTAAACTTGTCAATGGTTTTTAACGGTCAAAATCGTATATGTCGCACAAATTCGTTGCGAAATGACAAAACTACGTACCTGGCGAGGAAAATCGTATACATTTCCATCAGTGGGAAAGGGGCTCAACATTATTGTATCCAGAGAACCCTAAAAAAGCAACTGTGGTAAGGTTGGATCTCCATTAGTTTCACAAGGAAAGCACACCACCAGTTTTGCCTGCCCAGGACTCTGAATCAGGATCACCCCCATTCAGAAGACTCAAAAGTGTCCTGGGAGCCATACTAGGGGAACTGTGGTGGGGTTACATACATAATTTATGTACATATATCGTGTACATATAATTTTATAAATAATAACAATACACGAGTTTACCTTTATCAGCGTATAAATGAACCCGTGCGTGACACTATTTCATTTATTTTATTTTGTTTTTCTCAAAACCATTTCGGTATGTCAAATTTTACAGCTCAGTCTTCTTTTATCCATCATGTGTTTCTTAGTGAAGGTATAATACATATTGCTCTACTTTCATTGAGTTTACTGAGAGAGAAAATAAAAAACAAATACTTGAGTTATGCCCACATTAAAGATAATGCCTTATAATTATGTTAATGCATAGCGGCACTAAAATGGTCTTATGTTTATGAGTATACTCTCCTTTAAACACATTCAGTGACCTAGTGTATAAGCCTTATTTACAGCTGCCGCGCGGAATCTTCCAGAATATAAATTTCATATGGATATGTACTTAGCTAAGTAGTTTCATATATAGTATTAAAGTTTCGTCTCAAAGTCATATTTTATATATATATATATATATATATATATATATATAATATATATATATATATATATATATATATATATATAGTTGTATAGCCTATATATATATATATATGAACTGCCAATGAACACGACATTATTTGTATATCATTATATTCTACACACGTTCTTAACATCTAACCACTTACACAAAGTACAGTGTAGGGTTAATACATGATGAATGATTGCAACTGCCGATAATAGAACTCGGGACCCACAAACAGGACAACAGTGTTCTACCACTGTACTACCAAGAAGGTTAAAGGTTTAGCACACACCCTTCGTACATATCCCTTGTCGATATATACAGTAGGTACATGCAGTGAGAAACTGGAAAAAACAATAGCAGTTTATATCCACAGTGATGTCACAATATATTATATAATAAAAAGTATGATATATTAGATTTATTTTTGTTTACCCCATCAGCACCATGACGTCATTTTACTTTTAATTCTGGCTTAAAATTATGTTATACAGTTTATGAAGGAACTATGATGCTAATAGTGTTTGTTGAGATCGTATTAACCCATTCAAGTCGTAGAGGTAGATTATAAACAAAAGAAAATTGTCTAATGGTAACCAGAATATGATTGAAAGTACGTATTGGTGGTGAAGAGGTTAATACGCCTATTAATAAGATAGCGACAACTACCTGCAATGCACTTGCATAGGTTATCAAAATTAATAGCTAAATTATTATAACCCTGTATTAGAATATCTAACAATACGGTACCATGAATGTGTAATTAATATAGTCAACTTAGATTAAAGTAAAAGTTCAACTAGATATAATAAGAGCTAAAGTTATATACATACATACATACATACATACATATATTACAAGAATTGAGTTTGTTTACATAGAGAGAGAGAGAGAGAGAGATTGGGGTAAGAGAAGGGCAAACTTAGATATGTTCCACCCTCAGCATTTCTCCGACCATCCAAACAAAAACAAGGTGAGGCACAGAAAAGGGGATATGCCGGACTGAGAGACAGAAAGAGAGAGAGAGAGAGAGAGAAAGAGAAATCTACGTATATTTACATAGATACACTGGCCACACAGACCTTATGATCCACACAAGGTGGTCAGGACTTAATTCTAGTAGAATGGCATACCCGATAGAAAAAGAAGAGCTAGATATATATATATATATATATATATATATATATATAGAGAGAGAGAGAGAGAGAGAGAGAGAATCTAGTTAAAAACAAATATTTAAAATAAAATACTAAACATTAATCATAGGTATTAAAGCTATGTATTTACTATACACTTGTTTATCTCATAATTTATTATATCTGTGTTTGCATATTTATCTGTGTACATTTACAAAACTAGCATGTACATTATGCATACATGCTTAATTTGTTGGTTTTGTAAATATAGAATTATAAACAAAAATGGAAAATATATTCAGTGATATATGAGATGATTAGTATATAGAAAAACTAATGTGTAGATGGAGAAGCAGAGAGAACAGTAGATGAATCAATAGAGAAAAGCTAATTAATCTTATATTAATCTTACAAATTAATGTAGCCTACATATCATAAAATGAGAAAATAAGATGTGGAGATGGGCCACAAAGAAGAAATAAAAGGAACAAAGATGGGATAGAGTGAACGTAAAAAAGCGGAACAGTGCGTAGTGTAAGCGAAAGAGCAATGCAATAAAGAGGAGGTAGAGAGAGAACGAAACAAATACGTATACAGAAAATTAATATATTTTCCTTGTTTGATGAGCACAAATTCCCATTTTGTTTTTGTTTTTTGTTTTTTTAATATGTGAGTGAGGGAGACAAAAGGCAGACTGCCTGAGACAAGTGTCTTCCCCAGAGTTGAAAGAGTGACAGGGCCAAAATTAAGGGTAATTCGAGCCAAAATGCCTGGACATACGGAGTTTGAAGGAGAGACTGATTCTGGGAGAGAGTTCCAGAGCCTATAGCTGTTGAATAGAAGAACAATTGAGAATAACGTTTCACTCTTGGGTTGGAGAGTTTCACAAAGTAGGGGCGTGATTGTGTTGCAAGACGGGTGCTACGTGGTGTACGAAAAGGGGGTGGTAGTACTTACATAGATAAATATCTAGAAGGATAAACATTAGAGATGTGGGAGGCATAACAGAGCAAGAGAGAGAGAAAGATCGAGCGAGTGTGTGAGTGAGAGAAGGAGTTACAAGTAATAGTTAGTATCTCAAAGACCATACGATCTATTCCGAGGTGATACTCTAAATGGAAGCAGAGATATTGAGTAGTGCGCTACACTCAATACAGAGCAAGCAAAACACTATATACTCTATTCTTGCATTGCTCTACTGAAGAACTATTTAAAACTTCTGTAGGGGAGATGGGCCGTTTTTCTGGCCCCACTTCTTCCTCATGTTTAGTCCCATTTGTTTTCAGATTTTGAGACGTTTGTCCCATTAGTTTGTCTATTTTAAAACCTTTCATCCCATTTATATTTCAATATCAAGACATTTCTTGCCATTTATGAGTCGATTTTTTCCTGGCGAGCGAGAGCGAGCTTGTAATTTTAAGAGAAAAATTTACAAATTTATCTTGACAGGGGGTCTAGGGAGTGTTTTTGTGTTTAAGTTTGATGGAGGTGCAGCGAGGAGAGTAATAACTAAATAAATAATTAAATACATACACCAAAATATAGCCACCGTCCCCTTAAGGAAGTTTGTTTCAGGTAGAACAGATCCTATATGTGAAAATGCTTGCACATATACTAGTGTCAGCTGAACCTTTATAACTTCAACTTCCTGCTATGGTTGCGTGTTGTAATCACATTGTGGCTAAACATTTTGTTATAATCCCCATTGTCACACCCATTTAGGAGGAAAAGAAGAACAAACGAAGAAATGTTCCCCCGTCTCCATTTCTCTGATCATGAGGACAAAAACAAGAAAGGGCACAGAATAGGGGTCATGTCGGACTGAGAGAGAGAGAGAGAGAGAGAGAGAGAGAGAGAGAGAGAGAGAGAGAGAGAGAGAGAGAGAGAGAGAGATTTACATAGATACACTGGCCACACAGACCTTACGATCCAAACGTGGTGGTCAGGACTTAACTCTAGTAGAGATGGCATATCCGATAGAAAAGGAAAGTTGAAGGAAAGGATTTGAAAAGAAGAGGAAGAAGAAGAAGGAGAGAGAGAGAGAGAGAGAGAGAGAGAGAGACGTAGAAGGACAAGGGAGGAATAAAAGATGAGAGAGGGGGAGAGCGAGGGGATAAGAGAGTGAAAAAGAGAACTCAGAGAAGCTAAAGAAGAGGTACAACAAAAGGATGAAAGAGAGAGAGAGAGAGAGAGAGAGAGAGAGAGAGAGAGACAGAGAGAGAGAGAGAGAGAGAGAGAGAGAGAGAGAGAGAGAGAGAGAGAGAGAGAGAGAGAGAGAGAGAGAGAGAGAGAGAGAGAGAGAGAAAGCCGAAAGGAAAATCAACAATAATAGGTATGTTGATAATAAACGTCATCAATCTCTTAACTATTGGATCAGTACAACAATCAGTGACAGCAGTATAGTCCGTTCATTATAGGTAGGCCAGGAATCCTGACTACCAACCTCTATACATATATAAGGGCTAGAGTAATCGAGCTAATATTTATACTATTTTAGAAGTGTGCTTGGTGTTTGGGTTCTATATTAATTTATTCATTTATTTATTTATTGTGTAGTTTCCTCGCTAGACCCCCATCAAGCTTAGAACAACAGCCCCTAGACCCCCTTCAAGATAAATGTGTAAATTTTTTGGTAGAAAAATGTCCCGGCCGAAAGTTAGTTCCTTCTAAAATTAGAGGCTCGCTATCGGTCGCCAGGGAAAAAAACGACACCTAAAGGGCACGAAAGGTCTTAATATTGCAAATAAAAAAATAGGCGAGATGTCTCAAAATCACCATACTAACGGAACTTCCGAACGTCTTAAAACCTCAAAACGAATATGCTAAACATAAGGGAGAAGGGGGTCCATAACAAGCGAGTACTACCCCCTTAAGGAATAGGTGTGGAAAGTGAAGCCCATTTCCTCTAGCCTTTTTCGAGTTACAGAGGATAGATATAAAGATATTTGGGGTATCTATAATTAATGAATTATAGTCCATTCCATAAGCTTATTACTCGATTCAATAACAAGGAGATAACAACCATTCACTCAAGTGCAATTTGGATGATAAATTGGCAACTTGCGAGTTTCATTCTATAAGGAAATTGGAGCTGTAGACGTCGATATTTAGCTTAATAACCGGCTATAATACGGTTTAGCCTAATAACCGGCTATAATACGGTTTAGCTTAATAACCGGCTATAATACGGTTTAGCCTAATAACCGGCTATAATACGGTTTAGCCTAATAACCGGCTATAATACGGTTTAGCCTAATAACCGGCTATAATACGGTTTAGCCTAATAACCGGCTATAATACGGTTTAGCCTAATAACCGGCTATAATACGGTTTAGCCTAATAACCGGCTATAATACGGTTTAGCCTAATAACCGGCTATAATACGGTTTATCCTAATAACCGGCTATAATACGGTTTAGCCTAATAACCGGCTATAATACGGTTTAGCCTAATAACCGGCTATAATACGGTTTAGCTTAATAACCGGCTATAATACGGTTTAGCCTAATAACCGGCTATAATACGGTTTAGCCTAATAACCGGCTATAATACGGTTTAGCCTAATAACCGGCTATAATACGGTTTAGCCTAATAACCGGCTATAATACGGTTTAGCCTAATAACCGGCTATAATACGGTTTAGCCTAATAACCGGCTATAATACGGTTTAGCCTAATAACCGGCTATAATACGGTTTAGCCTAATAACCGGCTATAATACGGTTTAGCCTAATAACCGGCTATAATACGGTTTAGCCTAATAACCGGCTATAATACGGTTTAGCTTAATAACCGGCTATAATACGGTTTAGCCTAATAACCGGCTATAATACGGTTTAGGCCTAATAACCGGCTATAATACGGTTTAGCCTAATAACCGGCTATAATACGGTTTAGCCTAATAACCGGCTATAATACGGTTTAGCTTAATAACCGGCTATAATACGGTTTAGCCTAATAACCGGCTATAATACGGTTTAGCCTAATAACCGGCTATAATACGGTTTAGCCTAATAACCGGCTATAATACGGTTTAGCCTAATAACCGGCTATAATACGGTTTAGCCTAATAACCGGCTATAATACGGTTTAGCTTAATAACCGGCTATAATACGGTTTAGCTTAATAACCGGCTATAATACGGTTTAGCCTAATAACCGGCTATAATACGGTTTTAGTAATGTTACGAATACATAAAACCCAATTCAATATTATATTTATCCATCAGAAACCAACATCATTACTGTATTTGTGTTTAATATCGATGTCTACAGCTCCAACTTCCTTATAGCCTGAAACTCGCAAGTGGCCAATTGTGAAGTAGTTATTGACTTTCATATTTGCAAAAACTGTAAAATAATGTCAAATACTTGCATTAAGTCACCTCTTACCCAACACTTTGGTATGGCAGGATGGTTCGTTGTTCTGGCCTCCCTTATCCTTCAAATACTTGCATTAAGTCACCTCTTACCCTACACTTTGGTATGGCAGGATGGTTCGTTGTTCTGGCCTCCCTTATCCTTCAAATACTTGCATTAAGTCACCTCTTACCCTACACTTTGGTATGGCAGGATGGTTCGTTGTTCTGGCCTCCCTTATCCTTCAAATACTTGCATTAAGTCACCTCTTACCCTACACTTTGGTATGGCAGGATGGTTCGTTGTTCTGGCCTCCCTTATCTTCAAATACTTGCATTAAGTCACCTCTTACCCTACACTTTGGTATGGCAGGATGGTTCGTTGTTCTGGCCTCCCTTATCCTTCAAATACTTGCATTAAGTCACCTCTTACCCTACACTTTGGTATGGCAGGATGGTTCGTTGTTCTGGCCTCCCTTATCCTTCAAATACTTGCATTAAGTCACCTCTTACCCTACACTTTGGTATGGCATGATGGTTCGTTGTTCTGGCCTCCCTTATCCTTCAAATACTTGCATTAAGTCACCTCTTACCCTACACTTTGGTATGGCAGGATGGTTCGTTTTTCTGGCCTCCCTTATCCCTCATGTTTAGCCCCATTAGTTTTGATATTTTAAGCCGTTGGCCCCATTAGTTTGTCGATTTTAAAACCTTTCGTCCCATTTCTTTATTGATTTAAAGACCTTTTGTACCACTTAGGTGTCGATTTTTTCCTGGAGAGCGATAGCGAACCTGTAATTTTAAGAGGAACCGGCCTTCGGCCAGGAATTTTTTCTATCAAACAATTTACAAATTTATCTTGAAAGGGAATCTAGGAGGTGTTTTATTAATCTTGATGGAGGTCTAGGGAGGAACCTAAACAAATATAGAAAGATAAATATACAAACAAATAAATGCGGCCATCCCCCCTTTAAGTTCAAAACAATAATTATTTTAGAATATATCGTATTACTTACTTCTTAGAACAGGATAAATGTTTGTTACTCAATGTTGTATGCTCTCCCGTGTGTCTATATCCTTATTATAATTTGGACACTGCAAATGTACTCCGTATTCCAGATGAGGCCAAACCAGTGAAGTGTATTTCGATTTGTAATCAAAAAAATGTTTCAATATAATAAATGGTTTGCTTTATTGACTACTAATTGCATTGTTAACTTAGTCTTATATATCACGATTTTTTATATAATTAGTTTTAAATTGACTAGCAGCTTAAAATATTATGCTTATGCGTGTGTAACCTATTATGTAGTTAGTACCTTACATTATTCCAAATGGAAGTTCATTTGCCAGGTTCAGGACCAATGCATACTTTGTTTTATAATTTAGTTTGGAGATTTTGTAGAAACATACAAACAGGTCTTGACATTGATCCGTGGAGCACAACACTTGTAATATTCTACCATTCTAAGGCTCTACTAATTATTACTATTTGTTGCATACGCCTGATGAACTAACTCTCAATCCATTGAAGAGAGAGAGAGAGAGAGAGAGAGAGAGAGAGAGAGAGAGAGAGAGAGAGAGAGAGCGAGAGAGAAAGCGAGAGAGAGAGAGAGAGAGAGAGAGAGAGAGAGAGAGGGAGGGAGGAGAGTGAGAGTAAGTGTGTGAGTGGGAAGGACTCCAGTAACAACACTACATAATGGCTCAAAGAGCCAGAGTCAAGAGAGGTATGCTGCTCTCTCTCACTCTCTCTCTATTTTTGTCTTTATAATATATATATATATATATATATATATATATATATATATATATATACTGTATATAATGCTCACACACACTGTCTCCCACACACACAACAACAGCGCGCATACACACTTACACTCTTATTTTACATGCACACAGAAACCCTCTCTCCCTCTTTAATCTTGCACACATACTCACTCCCTCTCTCTCTCTCTTTAATCTTGCACACATACTCACTCACTCTCTCTCTCTCTCTCTCTCACTCTCTCTCTCTCTCTCTCTTTAATCTTGCACTCTCTCACTCCTACGCCTTTTTCTCCCTCTCATCTTAAATCTTATCTCTCCCTCCCAGTGCCCTCGCTTTTCTCACTTTTATGGTCACTCTCTCATACTCTCTCTCGCCCTTGCTCTCATTTCCTCTTTCTTAATCCACGGCTATTTAATAATTTTTGCCTGCATTGCCGACAGAGATTAATGAATACTGTTGTTGTTATTGTTGATAGTTTTCTTAGGGGTGGTCAGAATTGGAATGTTGTTAAGACAATTTTGATTTGGCATTGTACTTTTTCAAGATACTTAGCTAAAATTTGGCTTTAAGTTAAGTGTGACTCAACCATGAGGATCTCTTTGTAAAACCATGATTTTGTTATTGTAAAAGTTATTTGAATACTAATACAAAGTTTGCAAATCATTAATATACATTCTTCACTTTATGTCTACGAACTTCCCTTGTAATGTTTGTGTTATACCACAACGGAAACCTTTAACCCCCGTGAGGAAACAATCTAGCCCAGTTACCCCCCTCCAATATAACCCCGTGAACCACCATAAAGAACGGCCCTAAAATAATACAGTTCCCCTTCAGTAAAGAACGCCCCCCCCCCCATTATAACAACAAACCCCCCCATACTATATATATATATATACTGTAAATACTGTATATATATATATATATATATATATATATATATATATATATATATATTATTGGGATGGAATTTGTGTTGTACCTAGTATCAGTGCATTGCCACAGCACACCGAAATGCCAAAAAAATACCCTCATTGTTCCCTGATTAAATAGCATTGTATGAATATTCCCGTATTCAAAAATATACTACAGGGGGGCAATGCCTAGTGAGTTATTTGCTCAATTGGTGGTGTTCTGAGAGTGAGGGTCCGAGTGTGGGGGTTGAGACTGTGAAGCGCAGAGGCGAGGCGGCTTCAGAGATGGAATTGCTTCGAGCCGTGAAGATTTTTCATGTCTCACTGCCTAGACTGGAGCACGACCTCACGGGCCTCATCGTGTTAAGCGGTTGAGTATAAAGGCTATCAGCCTATGCCCGAGAGGGAGTATTTGGAATATAGAAAAACAAAATATATATATATATATATATACCCGGTATATACGGTAATATATATATATATATATTTTTGTTTTCCTATATTCCAACTACTCCCTCTCGGGCATAGGCTGATATATATTATATATATATATATATATATATATATATATATATATATATATATATATCTATATATATATATAAAATATATATATATATATATATATATATATATATATATATATATATATATATATATATACTGTATATATACTGTTATGTGCTCCTAAATATTGACCTATATCTTTCTGCCTTCCTATCGATATCACTATTCATTATCTTACTTTTAACATTTGCATCGCATTAACCACACATTTTTGTTTTCTCGAGATGTGTTGACTGTAGCTGAACGGGACGGCAAGGTAATAATGACCCAGGATTATTTGTTTTCGAGATGTGTTGGCTGTATATGAACGTCTCGGCAAAGTATTAATGACCCAGGAGTCTAGCTATTATCCGAGTACCTTTAAACATATGTTTATCTTATTGTCTTACTACAGACATGGAACACTCAGGTACATATACGTTAACGTTCAAGGTGATAGGTATTGTTTTGGTCTATGTGAGTGAGGGAGACAAAAGGCAGAACTGCGTGTAGCGAGTGCCTCCCCCATAGTTGAAAGAGTGACAGGGCCAAAGTCAAGGGACGTTCGAGCCAAAATGCCTGGACACACGGAATGTGAAGCAATTTAAATCATAGGAAGAGGGAAAGACTGATTATGGGAGAGAGTTCCAGAGCTCAGCTGTTGAATAGAAGAAAGATTGAGAGTAACTTTTCACTCTTGGGTTGGAGAGCTGTACAGAGTAGGGGTGGGATTGTATTGCAAGACATAGCAGAAATAAGTGGATTTGCAACAGCTTGACGTATGGACAACTGTACATAACACACCTTCCATAAGTGTGTAATGTTATTGGGGGAGATAATTTTGTTTATTTAATAATTCTATTTTTCGTTTTCTCGCTAGACCTCCACCAAGCATAACAATACAACCAAGACCCCCACCCCCTCCCACCCCCCACCCCCCTTCCACCCCCCAACCCCCCTTTGAGATATATTTATGCATTATTCGGTAGAAAAATGCGCCAGCCAGTTTCTCGTAATATGAAGGCTCGATATTGTTCTCTTTGAATTGAGCTAAATGTCATGATAGTTCTTAATATTGACAAATAAATGGGACGAATGTGCTTATAATCTCCATACTAATGGGTCTAACGTCCTACAACTTCAACACTAATGGGGTTAAACACGAGTGAGAAAGAGGTCCATCGCCGCCCCCCCCCCCCCCCCCCCCCGCCCCCCTTATGCTTTGAGTTGTCATAGAGTGAAACGTTCTCTTTAGTGAGGGAGTGTGATAAACGTTCTCTTTAGTGAGGGAGTGTGATAAACGTTCTCTTTAGTGAGGGAGTGTGATAAACGTTCTCTTTAGTGAGGGAGTGTGATAAACGTTCTCTTTAGTGAGGGAGTGTGATAAACGTTCTCTTTAGTGAGGGAGTGTGAATACCGTACTCTTTAGTGAGGGAGTGTGATAAACGTTCTCTTTAGTGAGGGAGTGTGATAAACGTTCTCTTTAGTGAGGGAGTGTGATAAACGTTATCTTTAGTGAGGGAGTGTGATAAACGTTCTCTTTAGTGAGGGAGTGTGATAAACGTTCTCTTTAGTGAGGGAGTGTGATAAACGTTCTCTTTAGTGAGGGAGTGCGATACACGTTCTCTTTAGTGAGGGAGTGTGATAATCGTTCTCTTTAGTGAGGGAGTGTGATAAACGTTCTCTTTAGTGAGGGAGTGTGATAAACGTTCTCTTTAGTGAGGGAGTGTGATAATCGTTCTCTTTAGTGAGGGAGTGTGATAAACGTTCTCTTTAGTGAGGGAGTGTGATAATCGTTCTCTTTAGTGAGGGAGTGTGATAAACAATTATTACCATCATGTCAATGTAAAGGCTTATATTCTTCTGTGTGACATCCATAGTTGTTTTCATCCTCTGCCGTTTTTCATTTATTCATGTTATACCGACATCAAGAATTACATTGAGGGGACATGGGACATTTTTCTGGTCCCCCTTCTTCCTCATGCTTAGCCCCAATAGTTTTCAGATGTTATGACGTTCGGCCCATTAGTTTGGCGATTTTAGTACATTTCACCCCATTTCGTTGTCAAATTTTAGACCTTTCGTGCCATTGAGGTGTCGATTTTTTCCTGGCAAGCGATAGCGAGCCTGTCATTTTCAGAGTAACCGGCCTTCGGCCGAGACATTTTTCTACCAAATAATGTAAAAATTTATCTTGAAAGGGTATACGAGGTGTTTTTTTCTAAGCTTGATGGAAGTCTAGCGAGAAAACTAAACACACATAAATGCATGGATTAATAAACCAAAAAACCGGCCACTAGCCCCGTAAGATTTTGTTAGGATAAGGTACACTACCAATATTTGATTGTTTTTGTTTGTTTTGTATGTTTTACTCATGAAGACCATATTTTATTTGAAGTGGTAACCCCTTGGATAGTAAAACAATAAATAAATAAGAACATATACCCGTCCATCCCCTATTAAGCTGAATTATGGGGGTAGTGCTCGGTTTTTGGTCGATATATTTATCTATTAATTCATTTTTGAATTTCCTCGCTATACCTCCATCAAGCTTATAAAAACACCCCCTAGGCCCCTTTTCAAGATACATGTGTACATTTTTCGATAGAAAAATTTCTCTGCCAAAGGCCGGTTCCTTCTAAAATTAGAGGCTCGCTATCGCTCGCCAGGACAAAATCGACACTTAAATGGCACGAAAGATCTTAATATTGATACAAAAATGAGGCGAAAGGTCTCACAATCGCCAAACTAACGGAACGAACGTTTTAAGACCTCAACATTATTACGCTAAACATGAGGGAGAAGGGGGTCCAGAGAAAGTGAGTAGTACCCCCTTAAAGGGTCTAATCATACCAACACACAAAGGAAATTGACGTCACCGTAAAACTAAACTGTATATTGTTGACTTTCGTAATATAAATTCCTCCCCTATATCCAAGTAATATTAGGTCAAAGATTTAACCTAGATATCAGCGTCCCACATGTCTGTACCCTTGATCTCAATTCCTTGTGCTAGTTTGTATCTCATAAATTATTATATATATATATATATGTATTTTTTTTGTCTATGTGAGTGAGGGAGACAAAAGGCAGAACTGCCTGTAGCGAGTGCCTCCCCCAGAGTTGAAAGAGTGACAGGGCCAAAATCAAGGGACGTTCAAGCCAAAATGTCTGGACACACGGATTTTGAAGTAATTTAAGTCATAGGAAGAGGGGAAGACTGATTCTGGGAGAGAGTTCCAGAGCTCAGCAGTTGAATAGAAATGTCTATATGTATGTATGTACGTATATACTCAGGGATAAACCCCATTGCTGGGGGTGGCCGACACGAGACAGAGCCGGAACAGAAATATTTAATGTTTCAATTCTCAGGGTCTGGGTCCACTTTCGCGTTCCCTCGCCCGTTCTTATACAAGGGAAAGAGGATTCCTAGCCCCCTGCCCCCCATTAATCTTTTCAATTGGATTACTATAGTCTGTTGATTTTCAACTGGCGGTAAAAAAATTAATCCCTTATAGCAAATTAGTTTTCGATAGTTAACCCCTTAAGTACCAGCCACGTCTTTTTTATTTGATTTCAGATACAATTAGACGATTAAATGAAACTTAGGAAGGATGTATGGTAGCTAAAAGTATTCATTGAGATAGTCTGTAACCTTTTAATCGGTAGACGTCCTTCCTAAGATGAAAACAATCGTCTTAACAGTTGGCAGAATATACTACAAAGAATGTCAACGGTACTGAATAAGTTAAGGGGGCCCACCTCGCTTTTCTTCTCTTGCTCTCCCTCTCTCTTTGGCTTGTATCAATTCGGCCCTATTCAGCCTACTCTTTTAAGACGCTTACCCCCATCCCTGACGCCGAATCTCCATCCGTCAACAGCTCCGCATCGCCACTGAGAAAACTCGATCATAATTTGAGTATTTCATAACCCTATTCCCTTTATTCATTGCATGAACAGTAGTTAAGTACTTGTTTAACCTCCACATAGTTCTGTAGTTGCCGTGCATCTTATTTTATTGATTTTATGACTGATAAACATTGTTGTTTACATTTGTTATCCTAGCTTGTAGCAAACGACGCGCACCTCAAAGCGACCTATCTTTGTATTTTCTTGTTAACACTAGTAGTTATCATATTCAGTATCCTACTGTAGCTATATATATCTGTAATTTTAGTTGTTGCTTGCATGATCTTGTAGTAACCTTTGACTGATAACTTTGTTTATCTAAATATAATCCTGCTTGACTAGCCTACAGTGACACCAGCGCCATCTGTTGATACAGTATATTAACCCCTTGTGTGCAGTTACACTTTATTCTTATATAATCTGTATTTGGTGAATTGTATAATTAATTACATATTCTATTATATATACCGGTATATTTATTTGTTTTGCTTTTTTAGGTAGGTAATCACCCCTGGTAGCCTATTTCTTCGTATTTCATAATTTTTCTTTTCGGTTAGTCTAGGCTACCATCCCTGGTGGCCTATTTCTGCATACTTCAATTTTTAAATTTTCAGTTAGGCTATCACCGCTGGTGGCCTATTTCTGCGTACCGATATTTGATAATTTTCAGTTAGGCTATCACCACTGGTAGCCTATTTCTGCGTACTGGTGTTTCATAATTTTTGTTTTTGGTTATTTTTGTTTTCGGTTAGGATAGGCTATCACCCCTGGTGGCCTATATCTGTTTAAATAAAAAATAAAATTTTCAGTTCGGCTATCACTGCGTATTAAAATTTAATTTTGTTTTGTTTTAATTTTCGGTTAGGCTATCACCGCTGATAACCTATTTGTGCGTATTTCAAATTTTTTGTTTTCGGTTAGGCCTATTTAAGTAAGTGAAGCGGCCTGAAGTGAGTGAAGTGTTTTTAAAGTGAGTTAAGTGTTTTTAACACTTAAAGAGCGGGGCCCGACTTAAGTCCGTATCTAAAAAGCAGCAAGTTAGGAGCATTATTAAGGCTTTTAAAGGGTTAAAATTGAGTGCAAATGGCCGGGAGCGCAGCAGGCCACACGTCCGACACCCAGGGCTTACCGCCGCCCACTGACTCATGCTCCCTCTGTTCTCGAGAGGCCGGCAGTGTAGCCAGTAGTGAACGTAGCTGGGAAAAATATGCCGCTATACGCTAAACTCCCATGTTAGTGGTACCACTGCATGAAAACGACGATTGCTACGTAGCTCGTTCTGGTCTCATTTTGAAGCTTGTAGCGCCTAGCTTTTTGCTGAATACATTTCTTTTCATGCAGATACTTGATTGATCATTCAGGAGGGCCTGAATATGCCCAAAATAGCCCCCAAAAAACCCGCTAGACGAGGGTTAAAGTGAGTTAAGTGTTTGTAAGTGAGTGAAGTGATCTGAAGAAAGTGATCGTCACCATGCCTCGTGCCTGTACCAACTGCGCCGGTAGGTTTGGTGCTTCCATGTTTGCTCCTGCCGATCCACAAGTCTGCTGACTCTGCCAGCAACGAGAGGATTTGACAGCGAAATTGGATGAAGCCCACAACAAGATCAACGCCCTCACCAGGAAGCTGGAATCACTCCAAGAGTTTGTAACACTCAACGTTGGAGTATCACTAACTCCAATTGTTTCAACTCCAGCATCCACCACCACCCCAATGTCGTCTGCCAACAACCCAACACCTGCAGTAGCCACTGCAGTAGATGCTTCTGATGAACCTGAGCCGACATCAAACCAGGACAGCCGCCCTGTTCACCTTAGTCTCTCCCCAACTCCTCGTGCAAGAAGCCTGCTAGCACGAACAGTACCAACCCCTCGCCCCCGTTCTAACCACTCCTCTCCCCGACCTGTACGCAGAATCTCGCCACCACAGGTTTCCGGATTTACACCAGTGAGGAACGGTGCACGGCCAACGCAGAAAAGGTCTCATCTATCAGTCACAATGTCAAACAGATTTGAGATCTTGGTAGAGATGGAAGACGAACCAGAAGGGACCAGGTTCGTTGGGGATTCCATCCTACAAGGACAGGTCGAAGAGTTCTGCGACAGAGTCCCAAATCGACGAAAAAGATTTTGCATCCCAGGAGCTGGACTGGACGACATTGTGGAAGCCTTCGAAGATACCACAAAGGATGCAAACGAAAATACCCTTTTTGTCATCCATGCTGATTCAAATGACGTCATGCGCACCAGATCCGAAAAGTTGATGGCGAAATATCGCAAGATGATCCTGCACTACAAAAACAAGTCAAGGAATATCATCATCTCAGGCATTCTCCCAAAAATCGACGCACCTGACAAATTTTACGACAAGGCCTTCAGCACAAATAGCAGACTAAAATATTTGTGTCTGAAGGAAGAAGTTGAATTCATCAACCTCTGGGATAATTTCTATAACCAGCCTACTCTGTTCCGCAAGGATGGCACTCATCTAAACCCTGTGGGTTCAGCACGCATGGGTCGTCTCCTACACGAAGCAGTCCGCAGCCATGGATCAAAAAACGCCATCCGAGAAGAAGCAGCAGTGACATAAATCATCTAATGCCAAGCAAAAAACAGAGGCAACCGAGGACCACCAGCGATAAGGACCGAAGACAGCGAGGACCGAGGACAGCCATGAACATAAATGTAGATCCGGCAAGAACCAAAAATATTATTAAAGAGCGTTCCGTGAGTTCTAAAACAACAAATTTAAAAGGTTTTCTATGCAAATGCTCATAGCATACGCAATAAATGTTTAGATTTAAAGGAGCTAGTGTTTACAGAAAATTATGATGTGATTGGCATAACAGAATCTTGGATCAATACAGAAGATAGAGACTTTTTAGCAGAGTATTCAGTTCCCGGTTATGTAATGTTTGAGAACAGCCGAATAAATAAAAATGGAGGTGGCGTTTTACTTTATATCAAAGAAAGTCTTAACCCTACCCTCTTGTCAAAACCTCAAATTGTGAACGTCGACACATCTTTTGTGCTAATAAAGAATAATAAAGGTACACAAATAATATATACTTGCATTAATATACAGACCTCCAGCTCAATCAGTGCAACCTGACCAAGAAATTTACAAACAAATTGCAGATGTAAGTAACTCACAAGATACCGTAATTTTTGGCGACTTTAATTTACCTGTGACCAAGTGGGGCGATACTCTTACTTCACACTCCGGACATGACTTGTATACGAACTTGCAAGAGAGTTCGCTTTATCAATTTGTTTGAACGCCGACCCGTGATAATAATGTTCTTGACATTGTACTTGCAACAAAAGAAGAATTAATAGAGAATTTGAATGTTGGTGATGAATTCAGTAACAGCGACCATCGTACGATAACTTTCACTTTAAAGTTTACTAGGAACGAACCAATTAGTAGCATCGAAAAAGTCCCGAATTTCAAGAAAGCAAACTTTCATAAACTTAGAGATATGTTTAAAGAAACTGACTGGAGCTTTTTAATTAACAATAACGACATAAATACGTCTTGGAAGTTATTCGAAAGCACTTACCTAAAAGCAGTGCAAGACTGCATACCATAGAAAATACGGCGTCCAGGCCATAATAATAAGCCCAAATGGTGGAATAAAGATATTTCAAACTGTCTGCTTGCTAACAAATTTGCTAATGATAGATTAAAATCATCACAAAATGACGAAGAACGGGTGAAATTTGTAGAGCTACGACGCAAAGCCAAAAAGTTAATTAAGCAAAGAAAAAAGACCCTAGAATTACATATTACGAATCAAAGTAAAACAAACCCGAAAGAATTCTATAGTTATATCAGAAAGAAAAAAAGTAGTTACTTCAACTGTTGGACCGTTAGTCGATGAAAGTGGAGAATACACCAAAGACGAAGTACAAATGAGTAATGCCCTCAATACCTTCTTTGCATCAGTTTTTACAACAGAAGACCTCAGTGATATCCCTACACCATCGCCGATTCAGATTGATAATTCAGATGTTCTAAGCAATATCACCGTTACAGAGAGAGAAGTATTGAATTGTTTAGATAAACTCAAGGTAAATAAAACGCCTGGACCTGATACAATCTCGCCTAGAGTTCTAAAGGAAGCTAAGGATGAGCTCTCCAAACCACTAACATTACTATTCAATAAATCCTTGCAGTCTGGAACTATGCCTGATCAGTGGAAGCTAGCCAACATAACACCGATATTCAAAAAAGGCAGCAAATCCTTACCCAGTAACTATCGTCGAATTAGCTTAACCTCAGTCGTATGTAAAATGCTAGAAATAGTCATAAGAGACAAACTCATAAATCACTTAGAGGAAAATAACATACTTCAAGATACTCAACACGGCTTTCGTAAAAAACGTTCCTGTTTAACAAACCTCTTAGACTTCTTCCACGATATCCTCAACCTCTACGATGAGAGTAAAGCTGTAGATATTATATACTTTGATTTTCAAAAGGCCTTTGACAAAGTTCCCTACAAACGTTTACTGCTAAAACTAAAAGCGCATGGAATACAAGACGGTGTGTTGAAATGGATAGAAAATTGGCTCAGCGACAGAAAACAAAGAGTAGTCATAAACGGTAAGGCATCTAAATGGACCAATGTAAGTAGCGGGGTACCCCAGGGATCGGTACTAGGACCAATTCTCTTTCTAATTTATATCAACGACAGATGAGGGTCTCACCTGTACAATCTCAAAATTTGTTGACGATACAAAAATTGCAAATAGCGTACTCTCAAAAGAACAAGTTGACGATATGCAACACAATCTAGATAAATTGTCATACTGGGCCCAAATTTGGCAAATGAGTTTCAATGCAGATAAATGTAAAGTACTACATATCGGATACCTAAATGAGATAGCAAACTATTTGATGAATGACACTCAGCTTAAGAATGTAAACAGAGAAACCGATCTGGGAGTAACAATATCGAGTAACCTAAAACCGAGTCGACAATGTTCAGAAGTTGTTAAAGGTGGGGGCGCATGGGTTACGATAGACATGGAATGATAATTGCCAAGCTGTACATAATTATCTTGCAAAATGCAATAGCACTGAAATAATTATTAACAATGGTATAAAGGATTTTGTGGATCGTCTATACCGGGTCTGTGACGGCACAAGAGGGTAAGTCCATCATCCAGACTTAGGATAAGGATACTGGTGTGACGTCACTATGACGTCACAGGCCCGGTATAGACGATCCGCAAAATCCTATATACCATTGTTAATAATTATTTCAGTGACATTGCATTTTACAAGATAATTATATGCAGGTTGGCGATTATGTTTTCATGTTTACCTCAACCCATGCGCCCCCACCTTTAAGAAGGCAAACAAAACAATTGGCCTTATAGGCAGGTCATTTGAGCATAAATCCAATGAAGTAATCCTAACCCTTTACAATTCCTTAGTCCGCCCTCTTCTGGAATACTGCGTTCAATCCTGGTGCCCTTTTTACCAAAAAGATATAAACAAGCTAGAACGAGTTCAATGCAGAGTTACCAAAATTATACCTAGCCTAAAGAACAAACCATACGAAGAGAGTCCTAGAGAATTAAATCTATTTCCTTTAACCCAGCGCAGATTAAGAGGTGACTTAATTAAAGTGTTCAAAATCGTCAAAGGCATAGAAAATATGAACTGTAGTAAGTACTTCACTATCGACCAATCTAATTACACGCGGGAAAACGGTTGCAAAATTATTGGTAAATCTTTTAACTCGCACGAATCTAAGAAATTCTTCTTCAATCGAGTTGTCAACTTGTGGAATGGGCTTCCCCGAGACGTTATAGACTGCAGCACCTTTCCTTTACCTTTTGATACCTTTTGATGTGTTCGCCACTCTTCTAGCAGCACCAAGGAGCGCGACGGCCCTCGTTATGGGTGGTGATTTGGTGCAGTAGACTGTTTGAAGCGACAGCTTGCTCCCTTGCGAGGATGGGCTCGTCTGGCACTTTTTGCAGTTTGACATCGAGGGCTCTCTTGATGTTGTCTAACAAGACGTCCCTCATGTCTCTTACTCACCGTGGGAGTTTGTTGAAGAGATGTGGGCCTCTGTGTGATAACCAGCCCTCTCTCAGAGAGCCAATAGCACCCCTGTTATTCATCCGGGGGATTTTGCATTCCCAGCCTCTCCTATCACTGAATTTCATGACTATCGGAGTATGTAGGTTTGGTACTAAACCCTCTGCGATTTTCCACGTGTATATTATTAGGTAACGTTCTCTTCTACGTTCCAGTGAGTACAGATTCAGTGCTCTTAAACGCTCCCAATAGTGTAGCTGTTTTATCGAACTTATATGCGAAGTGAAATTTCTTTGTACACTCTCTAAGTCATTTATTTCACCTGCTTTGTATGGGGATGTTAATACGCTACAGTATTCAAGCCGCGGTAGCACTAGAGATTTGAAGAGCGTTATCATAGGTAATTTACCGTGTGTTTTAAATGTACGCAGAATCCAACCCGTTAGACATTTCGCAGCCGCAACTTTGACCTGGTTATGTACTTTGAAACCCATATTTTCAGACATTAACCCGTACAGCCCCAGCGACGCGCCTGACGCGTCGGCGATGTATGTAACGCACAGCCCCAGAGACGCGCCTGGCGCGTCACCCTAATTGCGCCGACCGTAACCTCAGGTGTAGCCACTCAAGAGGGCTCAGATTTGTATGGGAACTGTGTACGTATCCCACGCAACCGTGCCGATGGTTGAAAACTCTCAAAGTCCACGTGCGTGCGCGCGAGCGCGCAATAACCTGTTTTTTTGGGATAATTGCCTTCAATTTTTTACTCTTATAAAATCCATTTTCGGGGGCTCTGTAGGACCATTTTTTAAGCTTTTTGAGCGGTTTTTCGTGGTTTTTCCTTCATTTCTAACCCATTCGCTATTGTTTCTGGAATAAAACCATTTTTTGAAAACCGGCCGGGTTCTGGTGCGCAAACATTACAAAACTAGCCGGGGCTCCACGGGTTAATACCCCAAGGTCTTTCACACTGTCTTTCCGTTCTATTATGTGGTTAGATTCTGTTAAGTAATTTGTAATTTCTTTAACACCATTATTATCTCCATACCGTATTATTTGTAATTTTTCTTCATTGAATTGCATGTTGTCTTCCCTGGTCCACTGGAACACTACATTCATGTCTTCCTGCAGTCGGCCCGTGTCCTCTTGTGCGTTTACTATCTTGCTTAATTTTGTGTCATCAGCAAAAGACAACACCGTACTGTGTCTGGTGTTGGTATCTATGTCGCAAATTAGTATGAGGAACAGAAGGGGCGCTAGCACTGTTCCTTGGGGCACTGAGCTTTTGACATCCGAAGGCTCAGATGTGACTTGGTTTACTGCTACTGATTGTTTTCGGTTTACGAGGAAATTGTATATCCACCGTCCGATTTTCCCCGTTATACCTTTTGCTTTTAGTTTGTGGGCTATTATACCATGGTCACATTTATCAAATGCCTTAGCAAAATCGGTTTAAATGACATCCACGTTTTTCTTTTCTTCTAGCGCTTTAAGAATTTTGTCATAGTGTTCCAAAAGTTGTGAGAGACATGATCTTCCCGCTCTGAGCCCATGTTGACCGGTGTTGTGTAGTTCATTTGCCTCCATGAATGTTGAGATTTTGCTTCGCAGGACTCGCTCGAAAACTTTAATGATGTGGGAGGTTAGAGCTACCGGGCGGTAGTTTTTTGGTAGTGCTTTACTCCCTCCTTTATGCAGTGGGGCAATTATTGCATTTTTCAAGCTATCTGGTATTTCACCAGTGTCTAGACTCCTTCTCCACATTATAGCCAGAGCTTTTGAGAGGTTTTCCTTACATTTTTCATTAGGATCGAATTCCATGAGTCCGGGCCTGGTGCCGAGTGGGATGACATTTTGGAAATGGCCTCATCTATGTCATTTGGACCGAAATCAATACCCAGCATCTGGGGGGTTTCCGTGGGGGAGGTTTCCATGAAAAATATATTTTGGTCTCTGATGACTTTTGTTTCATCAGGATCACTGAATGCCATTTCATACTGCATGCGTAAGAGTTCACTCATTTCCTTTTTGTCCCCTGTGAAAGAGCCGTCCCCTTTGCTTAGTGGGCCGATGTTTGATGCTGTTTTAGCCTTTCGTTTGGTGTATGAAAAGAAGTATTTGGAATTTTCCTTTATACCTGCAATAGCTTTCCTCTCCTCTTCCATATGTTGTAGTTCATATGATATTCTTAGCCTTTGTTCAATTTCCACAATTTCTCTATCTATTTCATCCTTTTGCCTATCCTGTAGATTTTGATGTGTGCGTCTTTGTGTGAATAATTTTCTTCTTCTGTACAGCCTCCTCCTTTCCTGATCTTGTTTGCTTCTTCGTCTTGTTTGTCTTGCAGGTATATGGTGGCAACAGATTTGGGTCATGGTTTCTGTTATTAGGACTAGATATTCTGCTAGTGTCAGGTTATTCATTAAATCTTCCCGTTGATTCATTTAAACTCCGAATAGACAAATATCTCGCATCAAACCCGCGACTGACTGCGTTTGTAAATTAATAACTTTATTTTAGCCCCCCCTCAGTTACTAACCAATCTGTCCCCTACTAACTTCCTAATCCTGCCACGGACATTAGTTCCCTTTCCAATGTTCCCTTACCCACTCTAAACCACTGTTTGGACACTTGATCCTCAGTGTTTTGGAGGACAAGTAGCCTAGAAGGGTCAATAGACCTGTTGTTGGTTGAATTCCTTTGTACTCCTTTGTACTTTGTAAGATGTCAATATTTTCCTGGCGAGCGGTAGCGAGCCAGCATATATATTTTTGTTTTGACAGCAAGCTAAATTTGTACATTTTTCGATAGAAAACTGTCTTCGGCGAAGTCGGATTTCTCCATACAATGCTGGCTCGCTATCACTCGCCAGGAAGAAATGGACACCTGGATGGGGATAAACGTCTTAAAACAGTTGGCTGAATGGATACAATCCAGGGAAAGAGAGAAAGATAAAAAAAAAAGCCGGTGACCCCCTCAATGGAACAATACGATACCGTTATGTCTCCGCCTCATATTACTGTCAAGTTTTCATAATTAGGAACATATTTAATTACAAAATTTTGGTAATAGCCGAATAATCAAGAAGGCGAAATAGCAAATTACCATCAGCTGAAAAAAACCCGGCAATATATGTTAAGGGAATATGGGCCTAATTATTTCATATTATATGTATTTTTTTATAATTATATTAGTGTCCTTCCTGGACCTCCATCAAACTTTAAAAAAAAATCAATTAGATCCCACTTCTAGATTAATTTGTACTTTTTTCGGTAGAAAAATGTCCCGGCCTAAGGCCGCTTCTTCCAAAATTACAGGCTCACTATCGTTCGCCCGGAAAAAATCGACACCTAAATAGAACGAAAGGTCTTAATATTGACACAGAAATGGGGCGAAGGGTCTTAAAATCGACAAACTAATGAGCCGAACGTAATAAAACCTGATAACTAATTGGGCTAAACAAGAGGATGAAGGAGGACCATAAAAACAGCCTGTCTCCCCTTAACCTGCTGAGTACCAGCTAAATATTTATAAATATACCACCCAGGACTGGCTGATTCTGATTTTTTTTTTCATCTCCAGAAACAATAGCGAATGGGTTAGGAATGAAGGAAAAACCACGAAAAAACGATCAAAAAGCTAAAAAAATGTTCCTACAGAGCCCCCGAAAACGGATTTTACAAGGGTACAAAATTGAAGGCAATTTCCCCCAAAAAACATGTTTTTGCGCGCTCACACGCACGCGGTTGGACTTTGAGAGTTTTCAACCATCGGCGTGGGTGCGTGGGATACTTACACAGTTCCCATACAATTCTGAGCCCTCTAGGTGCCATAGGACAGGAGTAATTGGGACCGGAGTGACACTGACGCAGACGTCTGCGTCGCTGGGGTTTAGCGTTACATACAATGTCGACGCACTGTTTGCGTCACTGAGGCTCAGTGGGTTAAAGTTAGACACTGCAGAGTACTTTCATTCCTATAAGGGGGCATGATATAGACTGAGTGTTGGCGCTAAGGGGATAGTGACCGATTTTTTGGTCTACTAATTCATTTATTTATTTATTTTTTAGTTTCCTCGCTAGATCTCCATCAAATTTAGAAATACACCCCCTAGACCCCCCTTCAAGATAAATGTGTACATTTTTCGGTAGAAAAATATCCCGGCCTAAGGCCGGTTTCTCTTAAAAATACAGGCTCGCTTTCGCTCGCCAGGAAATAATCAACACTTATATGGCACGAAAGGTCTTAATATTGACAAAGATATGGGGCGAAAGAGCTTAAAATTGACAAACTAATGAGGCAAACGTCATAAAATCTGGAAACTAATAGGGTTTAAAATAAGGTAGAAGGAGGTCCTAAAAAAGCGAGTAGTACCCCTTAAGACGAATGCCTACGGCTGAGCAGATTTGTTGTTGATGGTGGGGGTCACCCGAGAGGCTCGTATGATAGGCCTTTGTAGTTTTGAGACAATGACCTGAAATGATATATGTACAGCGTCTCTTTCACTCTCTCTTTCTCTCATTATAATGTAAATGTATATCTATCTATCTATCTATCATTCTACATATATATATATATATATTGCCGGATGCCTTACTCCCCTTATTGAGGGTGGCCATAAGCAGAATGCCCCCAAGCGGACATATTCCCTGTAAGATGGACAACCCAAGCCAGTTTACTGAAGGACTTATAGGATTGACCACTCAATTTAGGATCCGTCCGACTCCGAGGCCCTCTGTGTATCTTTTTAGCGCTATTTTTCTACAGTGGCGTTCGGCTAGTCCATCCACTAACCTGCCTTACCCTTGGGTAAGCAGTACGGATTTTGTTATGTTGGGCTATAATATTTACAGCTCGTGCTATAGTCTTTACTAAAATCCAGATCTGGACTTATATACCGTAAATAACTCAACAGGGTCATATCTAACACGTTCTAAATCTCACAAATAGGTATTCAATTAGTACTACAGAACTCAATAACAACACACATAACAATTATACACAAGTTTATTCAAAGATATATATACCTGAAACTCAGAATGCAGCTTTACCTGGATAATTATTGGAACTATCAGGCAAGGAATACACGGCATATAAATAATAGATCATGAATGGGGAGCAATTGCCCTTCAACTTGGGTTATAAACAAGGTGAATAATATGCAACTAAATAATACACGTGACTTATAGAATCAACCCTTAATAATAATAATGATGTGAGTCGAGTGTCTTACGTTAATAAATCAACAGTGAAAGAACTAGAACACAATCTCAAACAAGATACTCTGGGTGAATTGAGAGGATAAGTAAGCACACAGGTAGTGTGGTGAGTCACACGGTAGGTAGTGGCGAGCTAGACAGATAGTCGCGTTTATTGAGGTGACCTTCTCTTTAACTAAGGGGGGGTCAGGTCATATATTTGTACTGTGGGGGTGGAAATTTAGTTTTGAATTAGTGCAACTATGAACTTAGTTTCAATTATATTATTATGAAATTGGTGGCAGAATATGCAGTAATTATTTGCACAATTATTTCACAAGGAAACTCAAATTATGTAATTTATGATGGGAATCTTATATTCACTTCAAACGATCGTATGTAATAATAACGAAACGAGTCGAGGAATTCAGATGTATATTTAATATACAATTATGAATAGACTATATAAGAATATCTATTAATTGTATTTAAGAACAGATTATAATTGACTAAACAAACTTATTTAAGTGCCGACGCTCCACGACTTAAGGATCGGGAGCAGGTCTTTGCCTACATCGCCGCGCGACGTGGGTGGGCGCCTACTCAAGAGAGCCATCGGGAGAGGTCGTCAGGGGCCTCAGGAAAAGTTCGACATGCACAACTCTCATGAGTTGAGTCGGCGGCTAGTAAATTGGCGGGACGGTGACGGTAGGCAGGTGGCGTCGGGCGGCATCCAGTAGGCGTCAGACGGTACAAGGGTGTCGACCTGTCTGCGTCAGACGCCGCTTATAAGGTAGGTCGCCTTCAGGCAGCGACCCGGTAACGCCCAGGCGCCGTCATAGGGGGAGGGCATACCGTGAGTCCGCGACCTGGCAACTTCGCACGGGACATCGTTGATCGATGGTTTTGGGGGTGTTTTTGTTTTAACCTTGATGGAGGTCTAGCGAGGAAACTAAAAAATAAATTAGTATATAAATAAATAGACCCCAAAAATCACCACTGTCCCCTTAATCCGATCCCATGAACGAGTGACTATCTATAAACCCTTTCAATAGCGGTGGCGTTTATTTTGCCATAGTTCTGCCATACTTAGACGATTTTATGCAGCTTAAGAACGGTCTGTGGGAGTTAAGAGAGATAAATGAGAGGAATGGAGGTCTTGTGATTGCTACAGGCACGTTGTAAGCATAATACAATAACCTAATAGTTGCCAGACTGTAACGAGAAAGACGTCACCGGTAGTCCGGTACTGAAAGGGTTAACTATAGATGGCCTTGTTTTACCAATTACTCAACAAAAATAACACTTAATTAAGGGGAGATGGGCGCATTTGTTTGCTCATTTATGGATCTTTTTATTATGTTTTTAGTTTCCTCCCTAGATCTCAAGCTTAACCCCCCCCACACAAACGTCGCCTCCGACGGACCGGTTTGCCTCGGTCGGGATCAAGTGTGACGGAGTAGGGGTCCCAGCGGCGTCATTTATCTTCCTTAGGTCTTGCATGGTTGCCACTCGACCCCTTCCAGTTGCCGTTAGGCGGCATGCCCGTCCATACTGCCCGCCGTGGGCGTCCCGCCCCTCTATCAACCACGATACTCGGCAGTAGTCTCCCCCTTGTATCGCCACTTCTTTAGTCGTGGACCGTCGGCACTTAAATCGGCATAGTGTGACACTTGCTTAAGCATAAAAGAATCAGAATTACTTACATCAGTAATCAAATGAACGTAAACACTAATTCATAAAATAATTACAATGGTAGTTAATTAAGAGAGTAAACATTTGGGGGGCTCGGGAAGTAAATGTGTTGATAGAATAACAATACTTCTCAACGAAGAGTCTGAGGTAAATTAATTATGAAAATGGGCGTAGGTTCTAGGTAATCAGTGATGGATTAAGAAGGGGAATTATAACACAAAATACACTTCAACCTCAATTTCCAAATTCACAACAGAATACATATATTAGGAAAATCTGTGAGTGCGTGGCAACGTGAATGAATTAACACAATTATATAACGTATACGTAGGATGTTCTAGAGAAGATAAATTAATTATGAGAACTAGGTCTTGAACACAGACCTTAACTAAGTCTTTATATAAGAATTCAGAAGGATTAACACAGTACGCAATTAAAGATCTTGGGCACAGATCTCAGAATTAATTAACACAACACGATTCACATATTTTAACCTATACCTCGACAACAATAACACAAAATAAGATACACAGGGACACTTAGGGTAGAGTTGGAGGGCAGAGAGAGTAGGTGTCTGGCCGACGTGGATCGTAGGTTCTTGGAGCAGCACGTCAGGGGTAGAGGGCGCCACTCGAGCAGGACTTCAGGTTCCAGGCTTCAGGAATGTGGGGCGTCACTCAAGCAGGACTTCAGGGGGGCACTTCAGACGAGCACACTCTCCAGGCAGGGTAGGGGCAGGCTAGTACAAACCACTACTGTGATTCGTTACTCTGCTCCTTATTCAGGTTTAGGGTAGTACCGCAGTTGAGGTTTGCATACTTCTCCACAATATATTTGAGATAATGTGCGGCTTTTTCCTTGACTCTCGTGTAAAAGGTTTCAAACTCAGAGGGATATGGGGAAATGGTTGTGATGAAGTTGTGAGGTAATTGCTTATCGTAGGTATACATAGTGGCTGTCTACATTGGTACATACTGTATATACTAGGTAGTTTATTAATTACTTAAGTGCTAGTTATTTAGTCTAATAATGGAGAAATGGGATATGTACGGAATCGTCCATGAGCTAAATTCCGAGACAAACATTGTTATAGCTCGCCTAATAGTTGATCTTGGTAGAGGTTTACTATACAGTATATATCGGTCCATCATCAGGTGTCCTCCTGTCTACATCCATTTGTATCTGTAGACTTCGGGCTGTTAATGTTTTATTTGCATAAACATCTCTTCACTATAAGCAAGATCCGGGGGCTGAGGAAATGCTGTGCTGTGATTGGCTGTTGTGAGGGGGGGGGGGGGGGAAAGCAGGCCGTTGATTGGTGGGGAGAATTTCCGTTCTCGAGGCTGGTGGTTGTTGTCGTAGAACACGGGTAAGCAGGGGTCGCTCTTGTATTTGTCCAGGGATTAGAGCATGGGAAAACTGGGGTGGCTCTTCTATTTTTCTTCTTCACTGCTTTCGTTCTCCAGTCTTCCTCGGTTCTGTTAGTTGCAGACTGGCTATTCTGCAACTATTCTCGGTTGGGCTGGTCTTGAGACCCGTCACTTCACCACCGTCTTCATAGAATAAGTCACGACCTCGCGATTTAAGAATATAAGAACGGGTGTTAAACTCTGGAGGGTGAGGAGCCATAGTGTCGTAGGGACATCCGCCTTGTAGTGGGTGTCCATGGCGATGTTTATTTGCCAGTCTTCATCAGCATGTTTAGCAAGGTGGATCAACTGACTTTGTGATTTGATGATTGTAGGGACAGTGTTTTTGAGGAAGGTGACACTGTTTATCTTCATGGCTGGCTGTTCTGCTGTAGAAGGTGGTGTAGCAGGGGAGGTGGCTGGAGCTAGTCTGCTTGTGGTCGCTGGTGAAGGGGTAGTGAGGAGAGCTGGGGTGGCCGTACCAGGTAGAGTTGACCTTGCACTAACAGGGGTGGTGTGGAGTGTAGCTGGCAAGGTAGATGGAGGGTGGTCCCGCCGGATGTAGGTAGGGCTGAAGCTAGGTGCCCATCGTTGAGGGGGCATCACACGACGACCATATCTTGTACATGTGGGGTTAGACCGAGTAGGGATTAGAGAGGGTTTGGGGACACGTGGTAATGGGGAGGGGGAGGAAGTTGAGCTGGATGATAGAGGTGGCCTATTTACTTTGTTGAGAGTTGGCCGAATTAGAGGAGAAGAATGTGTGCTACTAGAAGGTAGAGGACTTCTTCTGTTTAATAGAGGGAGAGGGCGTGCAACAGGTCTAGTTGGCAGATAAGAGGTAGAAGGAGCTGGAAGTTTGAGTTTGGAAGTATAAGATTTTGGATGAGGGAGGCGTGAGGTAAGAGGGACAGGTAACATATGCGGAAGTGAAGAGGTGGGTTGGGGAGAGGAAGTGATAGGTGAAGGTACAAGATTGGGAATATTAGTGATTATAGGGGTGGTAGGTTGAGTGTTAGAAGATTGCAGAGAAGTAGGTAAACTGATGGAAGGGGAAGCTTGGACAGGAAGAGAGGGAGGGGGGCGATAAGCCTGGGAGGGTAAAGTGGGAGGAGCAGAGACAGTGTGTGTGGGTATAGCAAGAATGGGTGTGTAAGTAATGGGTGGTTGGTGTGGTGGTGTATGAAGTAGAATGTTTAGATCAAGAGGGGGTCTTTGTCGGCGTGTAGGTGTGGCAGGTAAAGGAAGTTCAGGGGTGGTAGGCTCTGTGGATCCTAAACTGAGGTTATCAGTTGCAGGCAAAATGTCATTCTGAATGGGGTCAGCAAGCATAACTATATTCTCATTAATAGGCTGAAATCTACGTAAATGCCTGTTACGATATGTGCGCAACTCACCAAAATAGTTGACGGTAACCTGGTAACAGTTGGGTACATCTAGTATTTCAAATGGCTCTTTAAATCTGGGTTTGAGCTTGGATGGAACTGGTAAGTGTGCAACCATGACTAAATCGCCAAAACAGTGGGGACTGGTTTATGTGTTTCGTCAGGTTGAAGGTCTTGGACATACTGTATTTGTCTTAGCCAATTTTTTAGGTGAACTAGAGATTGGTCGAAATTGGAGGAGGGCTCATACGGGGCAGCTAGATGACGTAGGGGGAGGAGTAACAGTGCTACTCAAAATACTCGCTCATGGGGGGATACGCCGTCTTCTCGAGGGCAAGTGTTGATTCCCCATTGCACAATCTTGACTTGGCTGGACCAATCTTTGGAGTCCATTTGTTGCAACCGGGTTCTAATCTGGTTAGCAATGGTTCTGTGACTTCTCTCGCATATGGAATAGCCTTGTGGCCAGTAAGGTGAGGAGTGGCTGATCTTAAATCCACACATTAGAGATAGTTGAGACCATATATGGCTGGTGAATTCAGGGGCATTATCAGAATGGATTGCTTCAGGGAGGCCAAAATAGGGGAAAACATGTTGACTGTGGGCCTCAGCCACTGCAATGGCTGAGTGTTCTTTTGCGGGACAGGCAATGACATATTTGGAGTATGTGTCCACAAAAGTATTAATTTTTTTTTTTTTTTTTTTTTTTTTTTTTGAGACAATGAACGGAGGAAAGAAAAACACAGATAAAACAAAAAGGTCCATGTGCCTAAAGGCATCCTCCATTCATAAAATGTTTGTAACAACTGGATTTAAACTTTTGTAGATTGTAAGTTTGTGGAAAGCAACTCGAGGGAAGTGAATTCCAAAGAGTAGTAGTTCTAGGGATAAATGAATTTTGATAAGCAGAAGTTCTGCATTGTGGAAGAGAAAGTGTAAATTCATGGGCGCTCTCAGATGCCCCAGTTCTACGGGGAAAGATGTGGAGAGGCGGCACAATTGAAGCAAGTTCCTCGGAACAATTGCTGTGAAAATATCTGTAGAATAATGCAAGGGATGCAACGTTTCTTCGTATGGATAATGTAGGAAGGTCTTGTGTGATTACAGGGTTATAGATTAATGTAATAGCTCTATTTTGAATTTTGTCCAACTGCCTCAATGCAACCACTCCACTTCCACTTCCACTCCACAGAGGTGAACAGTAATCCATCTGAGAGCGCACATGACTTTTATATATTACGGCCAACTGCTCGTCAGTGAAGAATTCTCGAACTCTGTACAGGAGTCCCAGTTTTTTAGACGCATTCTTAGCAATGCTTCTAACATAATGTGTCCAGCTCAAGTTAGTAGTTAATGTTACACCGAGACTGTCAATACTAGGGGAAGTGGGAATATTTACATCATTAAAAAATATATGAGAGTCAGTGAGATTCTGTCGATTAGAAAATTGAATGTACTTGGTTTTCTGTGCATTAAAGGAAACTAGATTCTTTTGTCCCCATTCATTAATTCTAGAAAGGTCCTGGTTCAGAGAAAGCGCAGTGTTTATTTTTGAATTTATAAGATCGGGTTGGGTGACAGAATTGGTAAATGTGAAGGAACTGTGGAGTGTTGAGTCATCTGCGTAGGAATGTATTGGATTATGAGTGGTAGATATGAGATCATTGATATGAATGAGGAACAGAGTTGGGGCCAAATCTGATCCCTGGGGAACACCAGCATTTATTGAGTGAAATTGAGAATAAAGGCCATCTACCATTACACATATTTTTCTGTTATGAAGATAAGAAGAAATTAGTGGAACTAATGATGAAAGGCCGTAGTGTGACATCTTCGACAATAAGGATTGATGCCAGACTCTATCAAATACCTTTGATATATCCAGTGCTATTGTATGTGTTTCACCATGTTGGTCTGTAGCTTGGTTGATTTGATGCGTAAGAAGGCATAGAATGTCTGCAGTTGATCGACATCGTCTAAAACCATATTGCCTATCACTGATTAATATATTATTCTCAAGATGCTTAATTATGTGATTATTTAATATAATTTCAAAGACTTTACCAAGAGTGGAAGTTATAGCTATTGGTCTGTAGTTTGATGGATCTGAAGAGGCACCTTTTTTAGGAACTGGATGGATGTTTGCTTCTTTCCAGGGTACTGGGAAGCATGAGGTATGAGTACACAGACGGAAATTTTTTGCCAATACAGGAGCGAACACCAAGGAGCAATTCTTAAGTACTATTGGAGGAATTTCATCTGGACCAGGAGCCTTATCTACTGAGAGATTCTGCAAAATAGTTTTGACATGTCTGGTGTGGATCTTAAGTGAGGGAATTTCAGGCGAATTAAAATTAAGTACAGGGACATCTTGATTTATTTCATCTAAGGCTGAGTTGGTGGAGAAAATATCCGCAAGAAGGTTAGCTTTACCTCGTGGGTCACTTACAAGATTGCCAGTCGAAGATTTTAATGGTGGAATGGATGAAGCAGTAGTGAAGTTGGATTTGAATGAGTTAAGAGTAGACCAAAATATTTTGTTATCATTTGGATTATTTAGAAGTTTATTTGCCTGCTTGTGGAGAAAGTTTGATTTAGTTAGGTTTAATACAGTTTTGGAATGATTTCTGATGTTTCTAAAGTAATTAAAGGCTTCATGTGTTTTTGATTGTGTGTATGCATTGTAGGCTATTGCTTTTTGTTCAGTTACTCTAGCACAATTATGGTCAAACCATTTAGGTGAATTAGATTTTTTACTGTACTTTTGATGAGGAATAAAAGTTTCCATTCCAATTTTTACAAAATCTTGTATGTGGCTCAAGGTGGTGTGTGCATCATTAGAAAAGAAAGAGGTCAAGGGAATATCAATAAAGAAACCTTGAAGACCCTCCCAGTCTGCCCTATCGTAATGCCATTTAGTCACCAAAACAGGTTCAGAGTGGGAAGGTGTGGTAGGTGATAGACAGGTGGCCTGTATCAGACAGTGATCAGAAGATCCAAGCGGGGACCTCACTGTAACATCATATTTGTCTGAATTGGTTGTTAAAAATAAGTCCAGTAGGTGGAAATTATGATTAGGATTATCTGGTACATGGGTGGGTTGGTTGACTAGTTGAGTGAGATTAAATGAGTCTGCAAATAGCTCACATTCAAGACCAGCATCAAGAGTCCTGGCTGAATGAGTGAGCCATTCAACATTATGGACATTAAAATCACCCAACACAGTGATTTCAGAAGAAGCATTTAAGTTGAGGACACTGAGTTGTGAGGACAGAGAATCAAAAAGACTTTGCTCTGGAGGAGTATTTGGCGAACGGTAGATGCAACATAATTATGTATTTAAATTTACCAGCCGAAATTAATTTGTATATAGAATAATCAAAATAGGGACAATTGAAACTAGTAACCTCCTCCAGGGCAATTTCAGATTTTGCGAAGCAACATACACCTCCTTTAGGTCTGAAATTTTGGAGCAGTTGATAACATGGAAAATTAAATCTAGACGTGTCAGATGTGGATGTTACTTGAGTCTCTGTCAAAAAAAGGAGATTAGGGATTCTGCTTGAAGAAATTGATGTACAGAATTGATGTTAGAGTGAAGTCCCCTTATATTGCTAAAGAAAAAGCTGCACCGACGAGCAGCTTTGGGACGTTGCAATGCTCTTGACACAGTCACATGATGACGACCGGGAGGGCCCTGTGTCAATGACCCAACCCTGCCGAGGGTGGATATCCGAGGGACCACCAGGTTTGCTCTTAACAATTGTACTGCCATATTAATTTGGTAAAGGTGGATGGTGTTACATGTATGATATGTAGTGGGAAGAGTAGTGTTTTATGGATAGAGGATAGCGATGTAGGGCAATGTCGTTAAGTTGGATGTGTATGTTATATAAAGAGGGTTTTCCTGATACCCCTGATATGTGAGGCAGAAAGATATGTATCCAGCTACCAAGGCCTGGGAGAGAAAATGGAATTCAGGCTATTCCCTGAGTCTCCCGAAACCTTGGCGGTAGTATTTCCCTGAGAGGGGCTGCCTACCCCTACATATGAACCCATGACCATTGTCCATTGGTCCCATTACGTCCACTGCAAGTAATTGCCACAGTTTGGAGGCAGCTAACTTTCCAGAAGGACCAGCTGTGCGGGTTCGATCCTTGCCCAATGCACATGCTTTGCAGGACTCTGTGATGCGCTTGGCAGTGATATAAGGTGATGGTGTCCAATATACTTGTTGAAAGGTGGAGATGAGTTTCATTTGTGCTAGGTGGATGCCATTATCCATGTCAATTGATTGCATAGTGGATAAGGCTGCTTGAGGAGTGATCACAATTTTACCTTCCAAGGTGAATAGATTGTCACATTCCCACCTGGTTAATTGATTGAAAACTTTCCTGGGCATCCAATCAGGTTTTTCTTGTTGTTGGTATTGTTGTAGAAGTTCTTGCTGGCTGTTGTCCAACGAGCCTTGATGATGGATTGCAAGAAAGGTATGGGTGGGTTCGCCTTGTTGAAAGGTTGAATTTGTAGATGTTATGGGTAGATGAGAGAGTGCATCGGCATTTGTATGTAATTTTCCTGGGCGATACACGATCTCCGTATCAAATTCTTCCGGTGATTCCCTCCATCTGACAGTCATAGCGTTTTTCGTGTCAGATTTTCTCAACCACTGCAGGATGTGATGGTCGGTGATGACAGTGACCTCGACTCCTGCCAGGTAGGCTTTAAAATGTTGTAACGCCCAAACCATGGCGAGACATTCTCGCTTTGTCACAGGGTAATTTATCTCAGTCGGGTTGAGGGTGCGGCTTGCACATGCAATGATGTGTTCTTTTGCCATCTCTGGTCTGACCTACAATGGTCCCGATTCCAAACTGTGAGACGTCTGTGTGCAAGCGGAATGGCTGAGTGTAGTCCAGAAATGAGACTACTGGAGAGACAACTAATTTGCTGTTGAGGTAATTAAAAGCATGTAGTCTTAGGTCAGTCCATAGGAAGGGTTCTCCTTTTTTTGTGAGGTCATAAAGGAGGGCTTGTGGCTTTGGCTCCGCTGCATGTCTGCCTGCCGAGATCGGAACCTCTCCGGGTGGTCGGGGGCCGGGGGAGTGCTGGAGCGACATTGGTGTGGGTCTCTGGGTCTTCTGCTGGGTGACCTAGATGTGTGTGAATTTGTGTTTTTTATCTGTGTTTATTAGTCGTTTTATGTTGTTTTTGTGTTTTCCCTGTTCTTGCTCTGTCTTGAGTCGGCTACCCCCAAAATGGGGATTGGGCCTGAGCATATAAATAGATAGATAGGTGAAGGGGCTTGGCAATGGTGGCAAAATTCTTCACACAACGCCTGTAGTACGAAGCTAGGCCCAGGAAGGCACGTACTCCTTTAACGTTAGTGGGAGGGGTGATCTTACTGATTGCCTCACGTTTGCAAGGGTCGGGTGCAATTCTTTCTTCAGAAACAATGTGTCCTAGGAAATTTACTCTGTTCTTGGCTAGAGTACACTTAGAGGGTTTAAGCTTGAGGTTGTCATTTCGTATTCTTTGAAAGACTTGCTTAAGACGTTGCAGGTGTTCTGCCCAAGTTCTGCCAAACACAATGATATCATCCAGATATGCAAGGCAAGTTTCCAAAGTTAAACCTTGTAGGACTGACTCCATCAATCTGGAAAATGTGGCTGGTCCATTGCATAGTCCTAATGGTAATACGGTAAATTCGTATAGTCTTCCTTGGCTGGTGGAAAATGCAGTTTTCTGTTGGTGTTCAGGTAAAACGGGGTGTTACGACCGGCACTACGAAATAAACAAGGGCACTTAAGAATGGACTAGATGATAGGCTATATCTGCAACAACGGTACGCTAATTTCAAACCCTCGAACTATTACGCCGGTGAACAGAACACTTAAAACCCTCCAGAGTTAATCTACTGGATAACGGGGTATCAATTAACTGGGTTTTAGTGCACTTCTACAAAGGCTTTCCTGTGACGGCAAAGCCTACTCACAACAGGAGTACTTTACATTAATAAAATGCTCTTAAGTAATAACAATGCTTGAATAAACTATAACAAGATTTAATAAAGGAGTATATGCTTACGTTAACTTTAGTGTGAGTCTGTACTCAACACTAAACTCTACAATGCTCTATGAAAACACTGGAAGTCTAGTCCTACAGCAATCAGATAAAGAATCTTCTGAAAACGTCTGATGCTCTAAGATGCTCGTTAATATAGAACAGAAATAATGCAGGGGCAGGACACTAAAGCGTGTATCGGAAATACACCAAAAAGTAGGATACATATATATAACAAGGGAGTGCAATAACTCTGTGACAGCACTAATAATCGTCACTCAAAACAGTACTTCCTTAGCCAACGTAACAGCCAAACTGGGTTGTGCACTATGCATCAACCTAGGCTAAAATAAGGCGTGAATAATTCCTAAAGCATACACAAATAAAGTTAATAAACACAATGCTGTCTTTCTCACTAATAAAGTCTAGCAGTGGCATAAAAGGTACTAGGAAACTAGGCAGAGCGCAAGCATGCTCGTAGCCTACTGTCTCCCCTTGAACAGATTTCCCTTAGGTTACGTTAAGTGACTTGGAGGCTCTCTTGGTAAGTCCAGATCTCAAGTATCTGGTATTACCCTGGCGCTCCACAAAGGTCAACAAAAATGAGGTAGCTAGCATACAGGTAAGTGTAGGCAAAAGCCCTTCACCTGTATACTGCTACACTCGCAAAGGAAAATATGCACAAGGGTTACAGGCTACCTAGCTTCGTCGATGTTGTACAGGCTCTGACTTGCCACATACATAACTCAGACAACGACCCAAGATACCTTCCACTGTCTAGCATTAAATAATAGGAAAGAACAGCTCAATAATTAGAAGCACCCCAACACAAGGCTACCATATGACTATGACTCTACTAATCCCTAAAGCTAGTGCAAAACATAAATGTGAGAGCTGGTGCTGGTAATACGACTGGCCGACTATGGAAGTCGTATGCAGGACCAGAAGGGATAAGTAATTGAATAAAGAGAGGAAGTATTGGAAAAGAAGAAGTTCAGAGAGAGAAACAGTAGTATAGAGGGTTATATTGGGGACAGATTGCAAAGGACATGTAGGACCAAGCACGCTATGCCAAGCTCTGCAGGAGAAACGTGGGCAGGAGCCCCCCAGCACTAACAAAGACAGCGGCACCCAATCACAGACGACTACGTCATGAGGAGCAGGCGTCATATGACGCGCCAGGCCCGCCGGCCAATCACGAGCATGGGAAACTCCTCCGAGCGAGGGAGGCGCATGTACATACACACGCACATAATACCACCACGCTGCTCGCTCTCTTTCTCCCTACAACTTCACACAACATATCTTATATTCTATCAATGATATAAAATACTTCCAATTGTCACAGACAAGAATAAAGATCACCACTGATCTGTCTGTGACAACATGAACACTATGAAAGAAAGAACATCGTTCTACGATTATTATAGCCCGTTTCACTGTCCTGGCGAGCACTAGCGAGTTACGAGTGCATTCTGGCGAGCTGGCCAGCGTAACAGGGGACTTACCAGTATCCAGCTTGTAAGTCCAATGTGGTGAACCACTTGGCACCAAGCAATGAGTTGAGAGAGTCATCAATCCGGGGAAGGGGTGTGGCATCCTTGATGGTGACGTCATTGAGTTGTCTATAGTCTATGCAAAATCTTGTGGACCCGTTTTTTTTACGCACTAGTATCACCGGAGAGGACCAAGGGCTGGTAGAGGTTTCACAACACCTGTTGTAAGCATCTCTTGGACTTGTCTGTCTTCTTCCTGTCGTTGTATCGGTTTTTCCTCCTAATTGGTTGTTTGATGGGGTGTCCCACGGTGTGAATGAGGTGATGCAACACTTCAGTTTTGCACATATCTCGGTTAGATGAGGCAAAAATATCTTGGTATTTGAGATCAGTTTGTTGAGGGGTAGTGAGAGTGGAAGGTATGTCAAGAAGGGAGTGTTCATAAGGAGGGGAAGAGTCAGAGGGTAAAGACAGTTCTTCTGAATAAATTTCTAACTCGCCAATGGCTAGGCCTTTTGGCAAGGTGACAGGTTGGTCAGAAATATTAGCAATTTTGATACAGTTCAGATGATGTGGTAGCGGGCAAGGAGCGGTTAGGCATACCCCATTAAAAGGGCTTTGGAGGTGTGGGGTCACAAGGACATTTCCTTGAATGGTAGGAATTAATGGTACCCATTTCTCGTGATGGGGGGAACTGTAACTGAGGTAGAAACTATGGCTGGAGAGATGATGTGATTGGGCAGGGAATATAATTTATCTTACTTTGGGGTGCAGCAGTGATAGGGAGAGGTACTGACAAAGTGGTGGATTTTTGCTGCTTTAAATTACCTAGAGAAGGTGGGGTGTTTTATTTGTTCAGGGTTGGATGGGGGGTCATCAGACAGTGTCCTGTGCCTGCAATTTATTGAGGCACTTAAGGAGACTAAAAGATCAAGACCCAGGTATCCATCATACTTGGATTCACTGGAGTTATAAATCACGAAGGTGTGATGAACTCCGTGATTAGGGTGAGGGGTATTAAGTTATTAACATATAGGCCTAACGGTAGTATTTGACCCAGGTTGGGAATAACCTGGTCGTTAGCACTAACGAGGATGATAGAGGAGGATTGTATTTTTCTGAATGCATGTTTATGTTTTCGGAAAAAGGGAAGGAATAAGCAAGAACGGGAAGCTCCCGTGTCAATGAGGAGTCGAACTTTCACCCCATTCAGCGTGATTTTGTGGTACACCGGAAGTCCTTCATCCGATGTCCCATCATGAGCCCCCGCCATGGTTATGACTATTTGTGTGGGGTGGGCAGTCTAAAAATCCAGCGGTTCTTGCTGGGTGATTTCAGGCTAATCAGATGGTTCTAGTTCTCCTTCGGCTTCTCCTTCCTCGATCCCAGCTGTCCCGTCCTCAATAATGGTTGCAATTGGACGTGGCTTAATCCAGGGAATCTGGGCCCACCAATTTGGAGTCCTAGTCCTCTCCCTGGTCAGTTCGCTGAATGACCTCTTCAGGGACTACAGCATGCAGGATCCGGTGAAGTGTTTCCAACCCGCACGACGGATTCTGGCCCACTCCTCGGCTTTGTCAGCTGTCCTAGGAGCTACAGGAACATTGCTGGATGCAGTAGTGGGGTGGGTGGTGACTTTATTTATCACTGCAATCTTGGTGGTTTGTTCCTTGGACTTGCGTAAAGCCATGATTCTTCGTATCACAGGCAGATCCACGTCATAATTGGTGGGTTCCACTATTGAGAAGTGGTCGGTCACTGGGTCAGGCAAGATCCTTACCAAGGCCTTGAAGATAATTTTCTTCCTTTGGGCAGTCGTTTCCTCTGGGAAGGCAGTCAGGGAGATTTGGTGCAGTTTTTCAATAGTTTCATCCAAGTCTCCCAAGTATTTGACCTCGTGAAACTTTTTGTTGGCAATTGTTTGGCCTAAAACTGGATTGATTGCTGTCTTGACGTAAGCCTCGAATTGTGCCCAGGTGTTAACCTGGCATATTGTCGTGCACATATCCTGACACTTTAGTTACATACTTTCCCAATTTAACCACAATTGTATGGATTTTGGACGCGTCTTCGTTCCCAAACATAATATCTAGGACCGGTTTGACGATTTCCAAGTACGTGTAAATGTCATAATCCTCGGGCTTAAATGCCGGGATATCAAGAGACCTAATGGCTGCCACGATGAATCAAGTAAGTACACAAATTGAACACCAGGACATTTTTGTTTACAGTAAGAACACTTGAGTTGATAGCCATATTGAGACACCGCTGCCGCCAGTGTTATGTTGGGCTATAATAATTACGGCTCGTGGTATAGTCTTTACTAAAATCAAGATCTGGACTTATAGACCGTAAATAACTCAACAGGGTCATATCTAACACATTTTTAATCTCACAAATAGGTACCGGTATTCAATTAGGTACTACAGAACTCAATAACAACACACATAACAATTATACGCAAGTTTATTCCAAGATATATATATACCTAAAACTCCGAATGCAGCTTTACCTGGATAATTATTGGAACTATCAGGCAAGGAATACACAGCATATAAATAATAGATCATGCATGGGGAGCAATTGTCCTTCAACTTGGGTTATAAACAAGGTAAAAAATATGCAACTAAATAATACACGTGACTTATAGAATGAACCCTTAATAATAATAATGATGTGAGTCGAGTACCTTCTGTGAATAAATCAACAGTGAAAGAACTAGAACACAATCTCAAACAAGAGACTCTGGGTGAATTGAGAGGATAAATAAGCACACAGGTAGTGAGGTGAGTCACACGGTGGGTAGGGGCGAGCTAGCCAGGTAGTCGCGTTTACTGAGGTGACCTTCTCTTTAACCCTTTCACGCACATATGACACAGAGGTTGCCAGATTAGCAATAAGAAATAGAGTTATCTCACTCTTATAAATACCTCTCCAAAATTAGTTTTCTGCCCACAGCTAACTCCAGAGGTTGAAGTAACTAAACTAAAGGTTTCTAAATACCCCTGTGGTAACAAAGGTTTTAAAGTATCCCTAATAGGCTCAACATTGCGTCATATGTCGGAGAGGGTTAACTAAGGGGGGTCAGGTCATATATTTGAACTGTGGGGGTGGAAATTTAGTTTTGAATTAGTGCAACTATGAACTTAGTTGCAATGATATTATTATGAAATTGGTGGCAGAATATTCAGTAATTATTTGAACAATTATTTCACAAGGAAACTCAAATTATGTAATTTATGATGGGAATCTTATATTCACTTCACACGATCGTATGTAATAATAACGAAACAAGTCGAGGAATTCAGATGTATATTTAATATACAATTATGAATAGACTATATAAGAATATCTATTAATTGTATTTAAGAACAGATTATAATTGACTAAACAAACTTAGACAACGAATGCTCTGGAAACACTTATAAGATGAAAGTGTAATTGATAATTAATACAACACTAATTATGAATAGGAAATAGTGCACACGACGAAGTTGTGCTAAGGAAATACTCAAGATAGTATAACCAAGATGTCTGAATGAGTTAACAGAGTCTTAACCCGGGAACTGCAGGGAGACTCTTAAGAGTTCCCCCGGCGGACTGCGGGGAGACTCTTAAGAGTCAGAGAAAAAAAAAATCAACTTTTGACATTGAAAAACTTTTTTTTTTTTTTTTGGCCCCTGGGCCATGCAAAATCTCAGTCCTCTACCTCCCCTCCTTCCCCACTTTCCTCCTCTCCTTCAGTTATCACCTATTTTCCCTGTTATTCCCTTATTCTGAGGTATATTTTCGTGCTAACATTAGAATTCCGGTTGGAGGGTGTGGTCATCACTGATAGCAAGCGAATGCAAGAGAGAGAGAGAGTATCGATCGACTGTGTCTCAGTGACCTTGGGGGAAATTGGCGGGAAAGCAGCTTGCCTCACCCATACATTATACAACTCGCGGGCTATATCTCCGATTTTGACCATCCAAACGCTGTTTTCACTCGTTTTATTGTTGTTTCAGGTTAATACCTTTATAATCAACCCATAATAGGTGCATATGGATAAGTATTAATGCTATTAATGGTACAATGAATATTTTAGTGACGGAAACACCTCAAATACGTCAGCACAGGGGGACGTTTCCAATTACCCCCATGTGCACTTGTTAGGTTAAGAGAAACATACACAGTAACACGGGGTGTATAGAGTATGATGAACAATTAAGTAACAGAAACTATGCAATGCTCGAATTCCTAAGCATGAAGAATCAGAATTACTTACATCAGTAATCAAATTAATGTAAATACTAATTCATAAAATAATTACAATGGTAGTTAATTAAGAGAGTAAACATTTGGGGGGCTCGGGAAGTAAATGTGTTGATAGAATAACAACACTTCTCAACGAAGAGTCTGAGGTAAATTAATTATGAAAATGGGCGTAGGTTCTAGGTAATCAGTGATGGATTAACACCTTACGAGCGGCCTATGCGGTTTATTTATGTGTACCGCCCAGCGGGGTGTTTTTAGCCAAAATAGGGCTGTTTACGTGATCATTTTCATGCCTAAATAAGACCCAGAACGTAGAACAAGTATCTATCCCTGAAAGGGCATAAACAGAGCTTTCGAATGACACCATAACGATCCTTGTATGATGGATATTTTTCTTGCAATAACCGTGCAACGCGAGTGCAAAAAGCAGGTAATTCGGTACTTTCGGTACATAATTGAGTATGTAGCGAGTGAGAGAGGGAGGAGGGAGCTGAGATTTGTGTCAGTAGGTTCGCCGCGGTGGTCTGGAGCAGTCATACGCTCGCTAGTCTCCTGCCACCACTTGTCTCTCTCTCTCAGCCACATTACGTGCTGAAATTGCCACTCGACCTATGTCGAGCGCCGCCACATAGTCCAGCTTTATTTAACTCGACTTAAGTGGTGAGCCGCTTTTTAAGGGTTAAGAAGGGGAATTATAACACAAAATGTACTTCAACCTCAATTTCCAAATACACAACAGAATACATATATTAGGAAAATCTGTGAGTGCGTGGCAACGTGAATGAATTAACACAATTATATAACGTATGCGTAGGACGCTCTAGAGAAGATAAATTAATTATGAGAACTAGGTCTTGGGCACAGACCTTAACTAAGTCTTTATATATGAATTCAGAAGGATTAACACAGTACGCAATTAAAGATCTTGGGCACAGATCTCACAATTAATTAACACAACACGAATAACATATTTTAACCTATACCTCGACAACAATAAGACAAAATAAGATACACAGGGACACTTAGGGTAGAGTTGGAGGGCCGAGAGAGTAGGTGTCTGGCCGACGTGGATTGTAGGTTCTTGGAGCAGCACGTCAGGGGTAGAGGGCGCCACTCGAGCAGGACTTCAGGTTCCAGGCTTCAGGAATGTGGGGCGTCACTCAAGCAGGACTTCAGGGGGGCACTTCAGACGAGCACACTCTCCGGGCAGGGTAGGGGCAGGCTAGTACAAGCCACTAATGTGATTCGTTACTCTGCTCCTTATTCAGGTTTAGGGTAGTACCGCAGTTGAGGTTTGCATACTTCTCCACAATATATTTGAGATAATGTGCGTTTTTTTCCTTGACTCTCGTTTACAGGGTTTCAAACTCAGAGGGATATGGAGAAATGGTTGTGATGAAGTTGTGAGGTAATTGCTTATCGTAGGTATACATAGTGGCTGTCTACATTGGTACATACTAGGTAGTTTATTAATTACTTAAGTGCTAGTTATTTAGTCTAATAATGGAGAAATGGGATGTGTACGGAATCGTCCATGAGCTAAATTCCGAGACAAACATTGTTATAACTCTCCTAATAGTTGTTCTTGGTAGAGGTTTATTATATCTCCCGGTCCATCATCAGTGGTCCTCCTGTCTACATCCATTTGTATCTGTAGACTTCGGGCCGTTGATGTTTTATTTGCGTAAATATCTCTTCACTATAAGCAAGATCCGGGGGCTGAGGAAATGCTGTGCTGTGGTTGGCTGTTGTGAGGGGGGGTGGGGGGAGCATTTCCCATTCTCGAGGCTGGTGGTTGTTGTCGTAGAACACGGGGCAGCAGGGGTCGCTCTTGTATTTGTCCAGGGATCAGAGCATGAGAAAACTGGGGTGGCTCTTCTATTTTTCTTCTTCTCTGCTTTCGTTCTCCAGTCTTGCTCGGTTCTGTTAGTTGCAGACTGGCTATTATGCAACTATTATCGGTTGGGCTGGTCTTGAGACCTGTCATTTTAGATTTGTATCAGGTTTACTCCCCTAGAAAAGTTGCCGACCAAGGCTGATGAGTCCCATCCATCCGGATTTACATATATATATATATATATATATATATATATATATATATATATTATATATACATATATATATATATACTATATTCTTGCTGAATTCCAGATTTACTAAGATAATCTCAAGACAACAGGTGATGGAGTCTAGCACAGATTTCAACTAATATTTTATGTTATCATCATCATCCTACAATAGTAAATGTCCATGTAAAGCATTAACACGATAAAACCAGTTTGTTTAATTACCTTAGATTGACCGGCATTGTAGTGCATTATTTGCCCTTAGTCATTGTAGGGAAAAGAGTTTTGTATTTCCTTGAGTACATTTTAGTTTGTACTGCAACAAGTCTGGCAAACTTGTTTCTATGTGCAAGAAGGAGGCAACAATCAGTACAATACCCCCGCAAAGAGCTGTATACTTTATGTCCTGATTGTGTATGCACTGAGTATGTGCTGTCTATGTACTAATCGTGTTATCAAGTCGATGCCAATGTTAATTAATTTTGAACAAATAACACAGATCGTAAATGTTTTCTATAATACAAATCGAATAGCGAATTTTCCAAAGTGTGTTTATATGAATTATCTTACCCATTTGAGGATTACGACGAATGTTGATAGTTTTATTAGTTTTATCCGAATATCATTATACGATTTCATACAGCTTACGAAAGACTTACGAGAATTAAAAGGGTAACTACTGGCCCAATAATTCCTCAGCCTTTCATAAGGGTAGGCCACACCACCAATCTTTCAAAAATCCTAAAACCCCCTTAATTTAAGGTTTTTTAAATATGTTTGCTATTATATTAGTTAGTAGTACTATCCTCTATATGTTCACCGGAATTGGTTGTTTTTCTATGTTTTTTTGTATTTGTTATTTAATTAATGTTGTTTTTCCATTAAAATTCCCAATTTCATATTAAAACCTCTTGAAACCTCTTGAAACGTGGATAGGCATTGGTAAACCACATATTACACAAAGAGTCGTTATAATATCACGGTTTTCATTAATATAAAGTGCCCAAAAATTATTTTTGTTCATTAACGTATAATTAAATTCATGAATTCTCGAAATATTTCCTATATTATGTTCAATAGTTCGGTCCCATGAATAGAAAACGCAATTTTACCATAACTTGATGCTTATATAGGTGTGTTGCATATGTGTGCATCATTATACATATATAAGTCAATAAATACTCGTGGCAGAGGGGCTAGAAGTTGAAAAATGTATTTAAAAGTTACAGGAGATTCCATTTCTAACATTCATTGTAGTGGTCTTGGCGAGAAAAACAAATCAGTTACTCCTCTTATTATCGTTTTCTCTGCACACGCTCTATAAGAGAAAACGAAATAACTGCGAATTTCATGGTAAACTATTATATTTTATAATATTTTACTATTTAGACTGGATTCTGAAATTTGTGATTTTGTACTTCATAATGTTATGATAGAGGCGACTGTGGTGGTGTGTGCGGGCGGCTACAGTCTACACCTCAACCAGACGTATGATAGATATATGACGAATATACAGTATAATACGTTTTTTTTTTTAATTTGTTATTATATTATTGATAATCGGTCCTTACCTGCTTATGGCTAGAGGGGAGAGGGGGGGGGGGGGAGGGGGATATAAAGTGAATGATATAAAATGCCATACAAAGTGAAAGGTACAAACATTTTCCCTATATATGACTTCAAGGTCACATACTACTGTACTACTGTTGTGTTGAACATCCAGCTGGTAGGCCTATTTATGGCTGGTGGTGGTGGTGGTGGTGGTGGGGTTGCCGTGGGGGAGGGGTAGATGCATTTTTGCACACTAAATATGGTTCCACATGTTCTTCTTGACCAAAGGAACATTTTAAGAAGAAAGAAAAAAAAAATCGAAATTCCATTGAAAATTTTAGGCTCAAGGTGTGGCCTACCCTCCGTTCTTAACATTTATCCTCCATTAGAAACACCAATGCACTTGAATAAATTAATGAATGTATGTGCTCCTACCGGCACTCGAACTCTGGACACCGCACCCAGAACATAAGCATGATCTAAACCACCACCACCTTTATAATAACAAGAAATCGTCCTAAAACAGCCAGGAACTAGAAAAGTAATGAGTCTTATAATTTGAGAAGGTAACGATGCCTACCGCTTTTGTTTCGCCCCACAATACCTTTTCTTAATCCCTTCTGTACCGAGATGTCTTTTTAGTTTTATTCTAGCTATATTTAGACGATTGTGTGCAGTTTCAGAAGGATCTGTGATAGTACAAAGGGTTAAGTGAGATAGTTCAGAAGGATCTGTGATAGTACAAAGGGTTAAGTGAGATAGTTCGAAGCTTGTTAATTGCTGGATGCCCTTTTTAAGCATAATACAATAGTCTAATAGCTGCCAGAATATAATGAAAAGGACGTCGCCGGTACAGAAGGTTTTTTTTTTTTTTTTTTTTTTTTTTCTATGTGATTGAGGGAGGCAAAAGGCATAACTGCCTATAGCGAGTGCCTCCCCCATAGTTGAAAGAGTGACAGGGCCAAAATCAAGGGACGTTCGAGCCAAAATGCCTGGACACACGGAGTTTGAAGCAATTTAAGTCAGGAAGAGGGAAAGACTGATTCTGGGAGAGAGTTCCAGAGCTCAGCTGTTGAGTAGAAGAAAGTTTGAGAGTAACGTTTCACTCTTGGGTTGGAGAGTTGCACAGAGTAGGGGTGGGATTGAGTTGCAAGACGGGTACCACGTGCCCTACGTAAAGGAGGGGGTATGCACTGGGATAGCTCTGAGGAACACTGATTATTATAGTAGCGATAGAATAGCGAGAGAGATGCAACATTGCGGCGGAGAGAGAGAGATTGCAGAGAGTTGGTGAGTGGACGGGAGTTAATGATACGAAAGGCCTTCCTTTCAACTTTGTCTAGGAGAGCAGTGTGAGAGGAACCTCCCCACACATGTGAACAATACTCAATACAAGGGCGCACTATGCCCCTGTACAGAGCAGAAGCTGTGCAGGGGAAAAGAACCCCCTAAGGCTGTTGAGCACACCCAGCTTCTGGGATGCTGCCTTAGCAAGACTGGTAATATGGTCCTTCTAAATGAGAGCAGAAGAAAAAGAGACACCAAGAATATTGAGAGAAGATGAAGGGTTGATTTTTGTATTGTTTGAAGAATAAGGGATAGTCCGCTGGGAGATCCTGACGGGTAGATAGATGGAGAAATTGGGTTTTGGAAGCATTAAAGTTAACAAAGTTTTCTCTGCCCCAATTGGAAATAGTATTTAGATCAGAATTTAAGAGTTCTATGGCTTCATTACGTTTGTCGTTGAGGGATTGCTGGCTGGGGCGTTCTGAAAAACTAATGGAGTAGTGCAAGGTTGAGTCGTCTGCGTATGAATGGATGGGAATTAAGGTACAGTTAAGGAGATCATTTATAAAAATTAGAAAGAGAATAGGAGATAAGACAGAACGCTGAGGAACACCGGAGTTTATAGTGAGGAAATGAACAATGGCCGTCCACAACCGCGG
>CM064566.1:36587990-36756941 GCA_032716605.1 Paralithodes platypus
AGGGATCAGAGCATTGTGGGAAAAAACTGGGGTGGGTGTCTCTCTTCTATTTTTCTTCTTCACTGCTTTCCTTCACATGTATTCCTCGGTTTTATGTCGTTGCACAGGAATCTGGCTATTTTCTGCAACTATTCTCGGGGGTTGGGCTGGTTTTTTTGCGGAGACCCGTCATTTCAGATTTGTATCAGGTTTACTCCCCTAGAAAAGTTGCCGACCAAGGCTGACGAGTCCCATCCATCCGGATTTACATATATATATATATATATATATAACTTTATGATTTTGTTTTTGTTTGTTTAGGTATATGTTGGTAGATATCGATATATAGAATAATTATTCTTGTTTCTGAATTTCCAGATTTACTAAGTAGATAGAGTGAATGTCAAGATAACAGGTGCTGGAGGGTCGGAGGTTGCTAGCACAGATTTCAATATATATTTTATTGTCATCATCACCATCAGCTCTGTACTGAATAGTAATATCCATGTTAAAGCATTAACACGATTAAAACATAGGTTTGTGTTAATTACCTTAGATTGACCGGCATTGTAGTGCAATTTTTGCCCTTATATAGTCATTGTAGGTGAAAAGAGTTTTGTATTTCCTTGAGTTAATTGTAGTTTGTACCTGTAACAAGTCTGGGCAACACTTGTTTCTATGTGCCAAGAAGGCAGGGGCAAACAATCAGAGTCACTTACCCCAGCAAAAAAAGCTGTATACTTTATGTCCTGGCGGTCGATGCACTGAGGATGTGCTGTCTATTGTACTAATCCCCGGGGGTGTTATCAAGTCGGGCCAACAAGGAAGTAATTAAATTTTGAACAAATAACACAGAATCGTAAATGTTTTCTATCTACAAATCGAAGAGCGAAATTTTCTCCAGTGTGTTTTATATGATGCCTTTCTTACCCATTTGAGGATTACCGACGAATGTTGATAGTTTGATTAGTTCTTATCCGACTATCATTATACGATTTCATACAGCTTACGAAAGACTTGCGAGAATTAAAAGGGTAAATACTGGCCCAATAATTCCTCAGCCTTTCATATTAAGGAACACTCCGTTCTAAACATTTATCCTCCATTAGAAACACCAATGCACTTGAATAAATTAATGAATGTATGTGATGCTATACGGCACTCGAAACTCTGGACTCCGCACCCAGAACTTAAGCATGATCTAAACCACCACCACCTTTATAATAACAGAAATCGTTCCTCTAAAAACAAGCCAGGGCACTAGAAAAGTAATGAGTATTATAATTTGAGAACGGTAACGAGGACTACCGCTTGTGTTTCGCCCCCCACAAGACATTTTCTTAATCCCGTTCTGTACAGAGAATGTCTATGATGTCGGTATAGTTTTATTCTAGCTATATTTAGACCATTGTGTGCAGTTTTATATGGATCTGTGATAGTACAAAGGGTTAAGTGAGATAGTTCGAAGCTTGTTAATTGCTGGATGCCCTTTTTAAGCATTATACAATAGTCTAATAGCTGCCAGAATATAATGAAAAGGACGTCGCCGGTACAGAAGGGGTTAAGGGGCTAGTGGCTGTTTTTAGGGTCTCTTAATTCATGTACTCCTTTATTTCTTAGTTCCTCGCTAGACCTCCAACAAGCTTAGAAACAAAAATCCCCCTAGACACCCATTCAATATAAATTTGTACATTTTTCGGTAGGTTCCTTTTAAAATTACCGGCTTGCTATCGCTTGCCTGGTAAATATCGACACCTATATGGCACGAAAGGTCTTAAAATTGAAAATTAAATGGGGCGAAAGGTCTTAAAATCGCCAAACTAATGGACTGAACGTTTTAAAATATAAAAAACTAATATGCTAAACATGAGGGAGAAGGGGGTCCATCATAAGCGAGAATTACCCCCTTACGCTAGTCTTCGTTTGGCCCCACCACCGCACACATCGGTTGGATCATGGCTGATCTCAGGAACAGAAGCTCTGTTGGGGTTTTCTAAGGAGGGAAAAGCGTTATGTGGTTTTTTTTGTGCACCCCCTTCTTCCTCATGTTTAGCCCCAGTACTTTTGAATTTTTAAGACGTTCGCCCCACTAGTTTGTCGATTTTAAGGCTTATTAAAACCTTTCGTACCATTTAGGTGTCGATTTTTTCTTGGCGAGCGATAGCGAGCCTCTAATTTTGGAGGAATGGACCTTCGCCAGAACATTTATCTACTGATAAATGTTGACAGTTAACTCGAAGGGGGATCTTAAGGATGATATATTAAGCTTGAAAGAGGTCTAGGGAAGAAGCTAAAACAATACTAAATAGATAAATAAATCAACTAATAAATACCCCCTACCCCCTTATGCGGGAGGTATTGGCTTTTTCTGGACCCCAGTCTCCCTCATGCCTAGCAATAATTCAGTTTGACTATTTTGAGTATTTTCACCCACCCGATCGCTCGCCCCTTCCCCCATTAGTTCTTCGTGTGGTGATTTGAGACCTTTCGCCACATTTCTTTTGTCAATATTACGGACACGTTCGTTTTTGCCATTTAGGTTGGTTCTTTCTCTTCGACTTGTTTCTGGCGAGCGATAGCGAGCCTGTAATTTTAGAAGGGTTGGCCTTCGGCCGGGACGTTTTTCTACCAACAAATTTACAAATTTATCTTGAAAGGGGGTCTAGAGGGTGTTTATCTTGAAAGGGGGTCTAGAGGGTGTTCTGAAAGGGGTTGAAAATAAGGGGGGTCTTCGAGTCTAGAGTGTTGTGGTCTATTATTTGTTATCTTGTTGAGAAAGGGGGTCTAGAAGGGTGTCTATTCTGAAAGGGGGGTCGGGTGGGGAAGGGGTGGTTCTAGAGGTGTGTGTTATCTTGACAAAGGGGGGTCTCGAGGGGTTGTTCCTAGAGGGTGTTATCTTGAAAGGGGGTCTAGAGGGTTGTTATCGTGAAAAGGGGGTTTCTAGAGGGTTGTTCTAGGGGTGGTGTTGTCTCTTAGAGGGGTGTTCTTTTAGGGTCTAGATATCTTGAAAAGGGGTCTCTTATTTAGACGGGTTGTTTTTGTTATCTTGAAACGGGGGTCTAGAGGGTGTGTTTATCTTGAAAGGGGGTCTAGAGGGGTGTGGTTTCTTGAAAAGGGGGGTTAGACGGGTGTTATCTTGATAAGGGGGGTCTAGTAAGAGGGTGTTATATTGAAAGGGGGGGTCTAGAGGGTGTTATCTTGAAAGGGGGTTCTCTAGGAGGGTTGTTATCGGAAAGGGGGGTCTAGTAGAGGGTGTTATCTTGAAAGGGGGGGGTCTAGAGGGTGTTATTCTTGAAAAGGGGTGGGTTCTAGAGGTGTTATCTTGAAAGGTGGGTTCTCTTGTCTAGAGGGTGTTTATCTTGAACAGGGGGTTCTAGAGGGTGTTTGTTATCTTGAAAAGGGGTGGTCTAGACGGGTGTGTTATGTTCTATCTTGAAAGGGGGTCTAGAGGGTGTTTTCCTTTAAGCTTGATGGAGGTCTAACTAGGAAATTCAAAAATAAATAAATACATGAATACATAGGCCAACAAATAAGCACTACCCCTTAATCCAATACATGAATACATAGGCCAACATATAAGCAAACCTTACCCCTTAAGCCAATACATGGAATACATAGTGCCAACAAACATATAAGCAGCAACCCCTTAATCCAAATACATGAATTACATAGGCCCAACAAATAAGGCACTACCCCTTAATCCAATACATGAATACATAGGCCAACAAATAAGCACTACCCCTTAATCCAATACATGAATACATAGGCCAACAAATAAGCACTACCCCTTAATCCAATACATGAATACATAGGCCAACAAAATAAGCACTACCCCCGTTAATCCAATACATGAATACATAGGCCAACAAATAAGCACTACCCCTTAATCCCATACTAATAAATAGGCAAACAAAGAGCACTACCCCTTAATACAATACATGCATACATAGGCACCAAATAAAGCACTACCCGTAATAAATACATGAATACATAGGCCAAACAAAATAAAGCACTACCCCTTAATCCAATACCAATGAATACACTAGGCCAACAAAATAAGCACTACCCCCTAATCCAATACATGAATACATAGGCCAACAAAATATAAGCAACTACCCCTTAATCCAATACATGAATACATAGGCCAACAAATAAGCACTACCCCTTAATCCAATACATGAATACATAGGCCACATATAAGCACTACCCCTTAATCCAATACATGAATATATAGGCCAACATAAGCACTACCCCTTAATCCAATACATGAATACATCGGCCAACAAATAAGCACTACCCCTTAATCCAATACATGAATACATAGGCCAACAAATAAGCACTACCCCTTAATCCAATACATGAATACATAGGCCAACAAATAAGCACTACCCCTTAATCCAATACATGAATACATAGGCCAACAAATAAGCACTACCCCTTAATCCAATACAAGAATACATAGGCCAACAAATAAGCACTACACATTAATACAATACATGAAGACATAGGCCAACAAATAAGCACTACGACTTAATCCAATACATGAATACATAGGCCAACAAATAAGCACTACCCCTTAATCCAATACATGAATACATAGGCCAACAAATAAGCACTACCCCTTAATCCAATACATGAATACATAGGCCAACAAATAAGCACTACCCCTTAATCCAATACATGAGTACATAGGCCAACAAATAAGCACTACCCCTTAATCCAATACATGAATACATAGGCCAACAAATAAGCACTACCCCTTAATCCAATACATGAATACATAGGCCAACAAATAAGCACTACCCCTTAATCCAATACATGAATACATAGGCCAACAAATAAGCACTACCCCTTAATCCAATACATGAATACATAGGCCAACAAATAAGCACTACCCCTTAATCCAATACATGAATACATAGGCCAACATATAAGCACTACCCCTTAATCCAATACATAGGGGCCACACCATATTATCCAGGAGGCCTCACACTTTACTTTCACGAATGGGACGTTACAATTGTCCACTAACAAGAGGCCCCTATTGACTGGTAGGGGAACAGAGGAGACTGCCCTGACTGGGAATTGACCCCGGGACGTATATTTCCAAAGTATAAACTAGCATATATCATAGGGTAAATTAGGACCAAATATAGCTCGAGTTTCCCCTAGGATAACGATTACCAAGTCACAAGTCTAACTTAAACCATGCATATAACCCTGGACAGACAACATTGTAACACTAAGTCACAAGTCTAACTTAAACCATGCATATAACCCTGGACAGACAACATTGTAACACTAAGTCACAAGTCTAACTTAAACCATGCATATAACCCTGGACAGACAACATTGTAACACTAAGTCACAAGTCTAACTTAAACCATGCATATAACCCTGGACAGCCAACATTGTAACACTAAGTCACAAGTCTAACTTAAACCATGCATATAACCCTGGACAGACAACAATTGTAACACTAAGTCACAAGTCTAACTTAAAACCATGCATATAACCCTGGACAGACAACATTGTAACACTAAGTCACAAGTCTAACTTAAACCATGCATATAACCCTGGACAGACAACATTGTAACACTAAGTCACAAGTCTAACTTAAACCATGCATATAACCCTGGACAGACAACATTGTAACACTAAGTCACAAGTCTAACTTAAACCATGCATATAACCCTGGACAGGACAACATTGTAACACTAAGTCACAAGTCTAACTTAAACCATGCATATAACCCTGGACAGACCACATTGTAACACTAAGTCACAAGTCTAACTTAAACCATGCATATAACCCTGGACAGACAACATTGTAACACTAAGTCACAAGTCTAACTTAAAACCATGCATATAACCCTGGACAGACAACATTGTAACACTAAGTCACAAGTCTAACTTAAACCATGCATATAACCCTGGACAGACAACATTGTAACACTAAGTCACAAGTCTAACTTAAACCATGCATATAACCCTGGACAGGACAACATTGTAACACTAAGTCACAAGTCTAACTTAAACCATGCATATAACCTGTACAGACAACATTGTAACACTAAGTCACAAGTCTAACTTAAACCATGCATATAACCCTGGACAGACAACATTGTAACACTAAGTCACAAGTCTAACTTAAACCATGCATATAACCCTGGACAGACAACATTGTAACACTAAGTCACAAGTCTAACTTTAAACCATGCATATAACCCTGGACAGAAACGTTGTAACACTAAGTCACAAGTCTAACTTAAACCCTGCATATAACCCTGGACAGACAACATTGTAACACTAAGTCACAAGTCTAACTTAAACCATGCATATAACCCTGGACAGACAACATTGTAACACTAAGTCACAAGTCTAACTTAAACCATGCATATAACCCTGGACAGACAACATTGTAACACTAAGTCACAAGTCTAACTTAAACCATGCATATAACCCTGGACAGACAACATTGTAACACTAAGTCACAAGTCTAACTTAAACCATGCATATAACCCTGGACAGACAACATTGTAACACTAAGTCACAAGTCTAACTTAAACCATGCATATAACCCTGGACAGACAACATTGTAACACTAAGTCACAAGTCTAACTTAAACCATGCATATAACCCTGGACAGACAACATTGTAACACTAAGTCACAAGTCTAACTTAAACCATGCATATAACCCTGGACAGACAACATTGTAACACTAAGTCATAACAATATAACTTAAACCATGCATATAACCCTGGACAGACAACATTGTAACACTAAGTCATAACAATATAACTACACAGAAACAGGAATAGTTTATAATAATGCCCTCGGCACTTGAAATTATGCAAATATTAATAATCCATTATGTTTTACGATGGTAAGAGTTAAAGCGGATCTGGCAACAGGGTTTAGTCCCAGTATAGTGATCATTCGGCATTCAGTGTATTCGCCTTAATACTATATATCCTATTATAATACACACCTATTACTATTTCAATATAATACAATCATAGACCGTGCCATTAAATAGTATTTGAATATGAAATAAAAGGATCCACTATGTGTTTTGCTTGAACAGTCATGACAGAACCGAAATCTTCTCTATGGACTGTAGTGCACAGAGAAGGTTTTGGTTCTACTGTTTGAAATCATGACATGTCGATTGCCCTCATTTGTCATAAATAATTATAATAAAAATAATAATTTATGTCAGACTCAGACATATAATAGGATTACACTTGAATAGGTCATTGCTATTTATACTTTAGTCCATACTACTATCACGATAAATATAGGCTATACATTAATGTTACAGTTCTGTAATTTGAAGTTCATTGCATTGATTGATTGATTGACTTTTATTAGGAAGAGTTACATACACCCTGATAGTGACAGAACTTCGGCTTATATACAAAGAGTACCCTAGGCAAGACTGAGAAGTCTACAAGGGGGTCAGGTAAACTAGAGTACAAAGTGAAACTCCACCACATTATTGACCTCCTGTACCATCTCAATAATATAGCTAAAATATAGTCTAAAAATAGCCTACCAAGACAAATACTGCGCAGCAATTAATAACTTATACTATAGTAGAATACAAAATCATTTATTTCAACCCATTGTTGTATCCCACGGTACATTGTTTTGTTACCGGCCGTGGGATAATATTTGGTCACCTAACCCATGCCGTGAGTATATATTTGTTGACCAACCCATTATTTAGCCAGCACACTGTAAGTCAAATATATTTTCAGGACTGGAGCCCTTTTTCGGGAACCCTAGTCCCTTGTCTAAGTTCATTTTCAAATTTATGTTATATATAAAGTCAGGGTCACAAAATCCCATACCTTACGATCCATGCAACTAATGAAACAAACCTCTGAATAACAAATAACAGATTAAGAAATATTAAGGAGATCCATTTCAGCCCAAGCAAGCTTCAAAAACGTCTAGGCAGCCTGAATGACCGTGACTGCACACTAATTAAAGGGCTATAATTAGTTACACAGAACCCCAGTACTTCGAGATATAGAATACTATACTCTGTTTCTTTTCAACTGACGGTAAATTGCAAATTTCCCATCAGGATCTCTCAGTTTTTAGGACGATTTTGTAGTTAAATATGGTGCTAATTATATAATGTTGGTCTTAATGTGATGCAGAGACTTAGTATTTTCAAATGTTTCCATTACGTATCATGAAATTAGCTGCTAAGGGATTCAATTTATCGCCAGATGAAATGAAACAGTGTAGTATGTGTAAGCTTTTGATTATATTCTACACTAAGGAAGGCCATGGGCACTGTTAAACATATTCCCCTTCGAGCCCCGTTGTTTTTATATACAAGTTCAATATTATGCAGGGGCGTTTATGAGCTTTAGGTATACAACACGTAATGCTTGAATGACCCTAACTTAATTTTAGAGTTAGAGGGAGCTGTGCCCCCCTATGCCATTCACTTTATATCAACGTTTAATATAAAAAATACAAAATTGGCTCTCTTATTATATGTATAGTCGTGAGCATATATTTTAAGGTTACTGTTATGCCAGGGATTTTCCTGGGTTTACATTGGAATTTGGTAGGTTTGACTTAACTGGAGAAGTCAAAATCACACAACACATGCACAAAGGAGTAAAGGGTAAAATATAACTGCATACATCTTATGAAAAACTTTAATGATTAACTAGTTATGTAGAACAGCAAAACTGAATTATACTTGGATAATGGTTATATACTGTACATATAAAATTATTAGCCAAGCACGACCGAGGATCCACGGGGGAACTAGGAATATGCTTATATCTCTCTCTCTCTCTCTCTCTCTCTCTCTCTCTCTCTCTCTCTCTCGCTCGCTATACACTATACACCTTAATTCACTGGTGTATGATAAACTTTGTTTTAATGCTCTCTAGTACATTAACATATATTGCGTGTTGGTGAGACAATATACACTTAGGTTCAACTATTTATCTCAGGTTATCATTGGCGCCATATAATAATAAAGATAATGCACTTAATCACACTGGTGTATGATAACACTGGTGTACTGTAATTAACACAGAGTCCTAGGAGTGACTCTACTTTTCCTAAGTACTTTACCTGGTCGCACTGGTGAAAATTAACAGAGTCCAGTGAGGGACTCCATTTTCCTAAGTGTTTCACCTGGTTGCACTGGTGTACGAGTGAAAGGTATTTCCAGTAACACTTGAGGATTGGAGTGATGAGCACAGTCTGGGTAGAGAGGAGAGTATGAAGTATGGTCGTCTAGTTTTCCGTCGAGCTGCTTATGTGGTCCTGTCGTGTGGATAGGGTAGTTTGGGATACAAATGGATTAGCTGGTTTTGGATCTTAAATGATAGCTCCTTAATGTCATGCCATAGGGCAATTTCATCGGACTAACGTGAGCGTGAGCTAGGACATGTCCTGGGGCTACTATTGCGTCTATCCTGATTGTTATACTAATCGTTGATGAAGTTCCGTTTCGGTACTCTTGACTTGGGGTCTTTAATACAGCGTCTCTACTGTCATGACACAGTGACAAGGTATCGGCCTAACGCAAGGAGATAGTAAGATCATGAACTTACTGATTTCACTCGATCTGCCACTGACCGTTATAAGAGGTTCAAAGAACTCAGGTTCGGTGTTTAGACCTTTTTGCTGTAAGTGTCCTCGACCATGGCGTCGGACAAATACAATATGGACTTTTATTTGTAGAGTGCCGTTATTTAGATGGTGTCTCACAAAGCCCGAACGATTAGAATGACCTTTACCATGGCAAGTATCTTTCTATAATTTTAGAGTGCGGTTTTGGCATAAGAAGTAAGGTGGGGACATGTCCTTGCGGTTATGCTTCTAATACCAAAGGTGCAGCCTATCAGGGATTATTAAGCACTATACCATGACATGTGATAATATTTATTCCTCTATTGGTAAAACAACTCCTCAGACCTCGAAAGATATTCACCATGGCTTCAATTCTTTCCTTGAATGGGAGCGTAATTTTAGGAATCTATTGATAGCATGTTAGTTAAACCAAGCCCTAGAATTTCTCATGGTTTTCGTCAGGGTAGTGACGACTTTGGCCGATATATCCCAGGTCAGGTGTGCGGAGGTCAGAAGGTCATAAGTACAGGGGAGCGTATTCAGGGGGGATTAGGTAGGACCCTAGAAGTTTGCGGGCAGGTGAGTAGGCCTCTGTGTGGAAGAACGGCGTAACTGGTCCTTGGTGGTGTACCTGCGTTGGTCCTTATGCCTCTGGCTGTACACCATTCTCTTCTTATTCTTCTCATTGTAATTGTTGGGACTGGAATGGTCTTGCCTGGCGTGGTGGGTATAACAGGATTTATAGTGGCAATACTGGCGTCTCGTCTGGTATAGTGCAGTGGTGTACAGGTAGATTCTGGGCGGACATGTGTTGGTGGTTATGCCGTGGTGGTGATGTGTTTCCGTGGTTGTGATACAACGCGTGTTTTCCTTGGTGGAGGTGAGTTTTCTTTCTCCGTGTTGGTCTTAGGCGCCTTGGTTTTATTGTCACTTTTTCCTGTGGTGTATTTGTTGGATGCAGTTCTTCTGTGGTTCTTTGTTCTGCTCTTCGTATCTCCTTCCTTCGTCTTGGTTGGTTTTGGTTTAGTTTCTCCTTCGTTGAATTTACTTCGTTTTCCTTGGTGAGTGTTCCTTCTTGTCTCGGTTATTTTAGTCTCTCCTCTTCTGGTTCTTTCATTTTTCCTTGTTGACGGGTATGGTGGTTATTCTTATTTCGGGTATTTTAGTTCCATTAATTCAAATCTTTGAAGCATTAATTATGGCGGTAGGACTCGCTTTTTCTGGACAACCTTCTCCATCATGTTTAACATATTAGTTTTGAGGTTTTAAGACGTTCTTTCCGTTAATTTGGCGATTTTGAGACCTTTCGTCTAATTATGTTTGTCAATATTAAGACCATTCATCCCCTGTAGGTGTCGATTATTTCCTAGCGAGCGATAGCAAGCCACTAATTTTCTACAAAAAGTACACATTTATCTTGAAAGGGGGTCTAGGGGGTGTTTTTCTAAGCTTGATGGAGGTCTAGCGAGGAAACTAAAAAATAACTATATCTACTGTATATTATTAAATCAGTTTGTGTGTCTGTTTGTCTGTGTGTTCTTAATAGTCGGCCGCAATTTTGGACCTGGGGAGCTGAAACTTTGCATGTGGGTGTCAATTGACCTGGGTCAGGTCATAGAGGGGGCGAGGCCATGATCGGACGTCGTTTCGAGGCCGAAATTGAAAAAAAAAAAAAAAAAAAAATGGCCGTTTGGGGCAGAAGGAGGCCTCCGATCGAATAGGTGTATGGAACGAAAGTTGTTCGCAGCCCCCCAAAATGGGGGTACGGATGAGGTCAGATCCAAAATCGGAGGTAATTTAGAGGCCGAAATCGAGGTCGCCGTTTAATGAGGCACAGGGAGGTCGAGGCCGGTGATTATGGTAGTAGTAGTATTGTGATGATTGTGGTAGTAGTGATTGATAATGGTGATTATGGTAGTAGAATTTAAACCCGGGCAATGCCGGGTACCCCTGCTAGTAATACATAAATATATAGACCAAAAAACAAGCATTACCCCCTTAAATCCAAGCTGTGAAGCATCTGGGCTATAGTGAAACATTGTATTTTCTCGTTTGTGTACGATACTGTTTCAAATGATAGGGTCGCCATTTATGCTCTAGATTGTACAGTTGGCCTAATAAGTGATGTCTCGGCTGTCATTACGTTTGGCTTGCTCTGTGTTGTATTCATGTCTGTCAGATGTTGAATAGTGTGGGTAAGTGTAGGCACATGTTTGTATATTTCACTCGATATTGCTGATACCAATTATTGATCAAAACATACTTGGTGCCGAGACATCAATTATTAGCGAGATTGTACATTAGGCCTAATAAGTGATGTCTCGGCTCTAAATAATGTTTTGATCAAGAATTGGAATCAGTAATATCTAAAACTTGATTTATTCATTTCGAGTGAGATATATAAACATGTCTGTACACTTACCAACCCTATTCAACATCTGACAGACATTAATACAGCACAGAGCAAGCCAAACGTAATGACAGCTGAGACATGGCTTATTAGCGCCACTGTGCATTAATGGAGACAAATCAGCCATATTGTTTGTATCATACAGCACTACAGTCAACTCTTAACCCTTTGAGTACCAGCGACGTGTGTTATGCCGTGTTCTAGTTGTATTTATATGTATTTAGTTTCCTCCCCAGATTTCCATCAAACTTAAACAATACACCCAAAGACTTCCCTTTAAGATACATTAGTAAATTTTTCGATAGAAAATGTTCCCGGCCGGAGGCCGGGTACTTCTATCTTACAGGTTCGCTATCGCTCGAAAATGGGGCGAAAGGTCTAAAAATCGCCAACCTAGCGGGTCGAACGTCTTAAGATCTCATAACTAGTGGGGCTAAACATGAGGACGAAGGGGGTCCAGAAAAAGCAACCATCTCCCCTTAAATGAATAATATATATATATAACGGTAAACCACCGGATATAAACATTTATAATCTCATCTTGTTTTACGTTTTTTCTTTTTTTATTATACCTGTACACTCGGTCATACAAGAAAGGTGCCCCCCTGAGCGAGAGATCTAAGGCCTTACGCTATAAAGTGGTGGTAACACTGGCCCTGAACCATCGACGTCACGAAATGGAGTGGCGACTGTGAATTGTGCGAGGGAGTAGGGAGCTGATGTGAACGAAACAATGCTTCACTTCAATTTGAAAGTCGTTTTACTAATTCTCTACTGTTCGTGATGTCGATGTTTCTGGGCCAGTGTTACCACAACTAAATAGCTGAGGCTTTAGATTTCTCGCTCAGGGGGGTACCTTTCTTTTATGAGTGAGGGTACAATCCGGGGTATATTAAGTGTTGTCATAGATGTTTTGTTTTTGTGTCTGGCAACACAGGCCAGTGTTTTTTTTTTATTAAGGTGACAGTTACAAAGTGGTGTACAATCTATCTTATTCTAGTTACATTGGAGTTTATCTTATTGTACCAGTACCTCCCTACAATCAACCTAGTTGTTCCCCAATTCGTCCCTCCGCCACGACCATTTCAAATTCCAAGTCTCTCACTCTTGTCCTCTGTAGCGGGGAGGACCTTGTACCCCTGAGACATAGGAGTGCAGACCTGAGAAGAGAGAAAGAGAGCCGGCATCTCATCCAAGTTATGACTTGGCTTCTATGCTGGCGATTTTTCTCCGATATTTGTTCAGCTAATCTGGCATAGAAGACACTTGCAGAAGGTCCCATACCTCCCGACGATGAGAAGACCAGAGGAGTAAAGCTTCCTTGATCCCTGTTCAAAATTCTTTCTTCATAAGCGCGTTTTTTCTCACTTTCGTTTCTCAAGTATGCCGCCTTGTGTCCTCGCTCACGATATGTTTCTGCTCTTGGGTTGAAGATTCTGATGTCGAAAAAAGCCCGTTGTCCCCTCGTCCAAAAACCTCGAGCACTTACGTCCACTCTTGCTTCATTTGAAGTATTTGCAGTAGTGTGGGCCAAGCGCTGTCCGTCCATAGGCAGAAGTTCCGGTTCGATTCTGACATCATGGCACACCTCGTCCAGCATTTGTGCAGTGATGTCTCGTACTTCATCATGCCGGATACAGATGAATCCTCCTTTCTTACAGGTCATACAGTGGTCTGGGTTGTTTATTTCACTGCATGCAGTGTTGTCATAGATTCCAGTCGTTTTCGCTCATAAAGTGTTATTGGTATCTTTATAGTTACTGAGGAAAGTGCTTATCCCTCAGAAAGTCAGTATCCGAAACTTTGTGAAATATCTGACAACACTTATTAACCTCGACCGTACACTATGACAGGTAATAACAAGTAATATACTGTAGTAATATTAACCTCGACCGTACTCTATGACAGGTAATAACAAGTAATATACTGTAGTCAGGAAGGTAGGTTGCTCACTCTCAAAATGACGATATCTACCTTATTTGTTCCTTCGACCCATTAGTTTGGACATTTGTAGACGTTTTACCGCATTAGTTTGGCGATAATAAGACGCTTCAACCAATTCAGGTTTGTTTTTCTCTGGATGAGTGATAGTGAACCTGTAACATACAAGGCCAGGACATGTTGCTATTGAGAAATTTACAAATTAAGCTGGAGAGGCGCCTAGGTGGCCATTTTTAAGTTTGGAATATGGCTGAGAAAGCGTTTTTGTTAGCCTAGGTGACAAGCAAGCAATAAAACACACACACACACACACACACACAAAGCCAAATCCTCACTATTATATACACAAAGCATCATAATAATCCCCAACTTGCCTAAGACGTCGGATCAGATAGGGTCAAGTTTGTCAATGTGGGTGCCAATCCCGTGACCATAAAGATAAAAGTCGTATTTGTTAACAGTGGAGGGGAGAACGGTTCGGTAGTTATTATATAGAGCATACATGGGGACAATTAGCTTATACAGTCTGACCCAAATAATCCTGTCTGCTATCCATACACTCTTAGTTCCCGTTTCAGACACACTTACACACAACACGCACACACACATTGACACGCACACACAGGCATACATCCATGCAATTAAACTTAAGGGGGGACACCTGCTTTTGTTCTATGCCTTTCTCACTTTATCTGGCTTGTATCCATTCGGCACCATTCAGCCTACTGTTATTAAGACATTTATCGCCAACCAGGTGTCTATTTCTTCCTGGCGAGTGATAGCGAGCCAGCATTGTATGAAGAAATCCGGCTTCGCCGGAGAAATGTTTCTATCGAAAAATGTACAAATCTAGCCTGCTGTCAAAAAAGTATTTTAAAAATAAGCTGGCTCGCCAGGATAAATATCGACACCTGGGTGGGGATAAACGCCTTAAAACAGTAGGCTGAATGGGGCCAAAGGGATACAAGCCAGAGAAAGAGGGAGAGAGAGAGAAATAAAACGAGATGGGCCCCTTAAAGGTGGGGGCTCATGGGTTGAGATAAACATGGAATGATAATCGCCAAGCTGTACATAATTATCTTGCAAAATGCAATGGCACTGAAATAATTATTAACAATGGTATAAAGGATTTTGTGGATCGGCTCTACCGGGCCTGTGACGTCACAAGAGTGTAAGTCCACCATCCAGTCTAGGATAAGGATACTGGTGTGACGTAACTATGACGTCATAGGCCCGGTATAGACGATCCACAAAATCCTTTATACCATTGTTAATAAATATTTCAGTGCCATTGCATTTTGCAAGATAATTATGTACAGCTTGGCGATTATCATTCCATGTTTATCTCAACCCATGAGCCCCCACCTTTAAGTTAATTATATGCTACACTTGCAGTTATCTTTATTGTATTTATGTTATAATTTATACTATTCTCATACATCGTAAGCTGAGTTTACCATTTTCATATTTCTATCTCTCATATATTCATCCAATAGATTGTAAAATATGTATTTTCAGCTCATCGGGCTGCCATTATTTTAATAAACCGTGTATTATTATTATTATCATTATTATTATAATTATAATACAATTGTGTACTCTCTCTCTCTCTCTCTCTCTCTCTCTCTCTCTCTCTTCTCTTTCTCTCCTCTCTTTCTCTCTCCTCTTTCTGTCCATCTCTCTCTCTCTCTCTCTCTCTCTCTCTCTCTCTCTCTTCTCTCTCTCTCTCTCTCTATCTCTCTCTCTCTCTCTCTCTCTCTCTCTCTTCTCTCTCTCTCTCTCTCTCTCTCTCTCTCTCTCTCTCTCTCTCTCTCTCTCTCTCTCTCTCTCTCTCTCTCTCTCTCTCTCTCTCTCTCTCTCTCTCTCTCTCTCTCTCTCTCTCTCTCTCTCTCTCTCTGAGGGCAAGTACAAATGTAGAAAGCATCCCCGAGCAGGAAAAGAGCAAACCCTCTCCAGCAGTTGATCTCAAACTTCAAAAAGAGGTCCCACAAAAGAAGTTCGTCCCTCTGAGAGCAGGAATACCTCTCAACAAATAACAATGGCAGAGCTCCCCAATAGATTGAGAGATGTCTCACAACTCCCTCTAGACTCAATCACCTCAGTTGCTAATTTCCGTACCACTAGATAGTAGTTCTTCTACCTCAGGTGAGAATTCACCAAACATAGGGGATTGCAACACCTCTGATAGTGTACAGAGAAATAGTGTGCAAGAAAATGCACTACCCCCAGATACCCCTTTCTCTTTTAGAAACGGGGTAAGCTAAGGAGTTCTAAGAAAAACCGGAATCCCCTTAAGGAAATATTATTTAATGCCAGATCAATTAGGAATAAATTCGCCGAACTTCGGGCATTGTTTTCTACAGATTGCTTTGATGTAATGGCTATGACTGAATCCTGGATTCACAGTGATACCAGAAATTATGTTGGGGAATTTGAAATACCAGGATATAGAATGTTCCACAAAGACCGAACCATGCAGGAAGGGAGTGGAATTTGTTTGTACATCAGAGATTTTCTAAACTCAATTGACTGCAAGATCAGGTCAGAACATGAACTGCTTGGAGTAGACCTCAATCTAGGTAACTCTAGCTATAGGATTGTTCTGGTGTACAGGCCTCCACATCAAAATGTTGAAAAGCATGAACTTCTGTATACAAGACTGAGTGCTGTTATTGAGGGTAAAACTAGTGTGATATTAGGTGACTTCAATTACATAGTAAACTGGGAAGCAAGAACTGCCGATGCTGAAGGTAGGAGTCTTGTGGACTTTACTAACGATAGATAACTTTTTGACCCAGTGGGTGAATGAGCCAACTAGACGGAACAATATACTAGATATTGTGCTCACTACTGAAGATGAAAGTGTGACCAGCTTATCTGTTGGGGAATCACTTGGAGGTAGTAACCACAATCTAGTTAGGTTCTCTCTTCGCACCTTTAGCAGCAGACTCACCAGTCCTCAGACTGCAAAACTAGATTCATGTTGTGCACATTTTGAAGGCTTTCTGGGAAGCTCATCCCAGATCAGATTTGAGGGCGAGAATGTTAATGCGATTTGGTGCTCATTCAAACAGCAGTTTATGGATCGACAAGCTGCATTCGTTCCTACTAAACTTACCAAAGAAGGCTCAACCCAACCAAAATGGTTCACAAGTGACATAGCTTAAGCAATTAGAAAGAGAAAGGTTGCACACAGAAAGGCCAAAAGAAGTCAAGACCAAAGAGATTTAGAGTCCTTCAAAAATATGTGTAGAAGAGTGAAATCTCTTATAAAGGAAGCAAATCAGAATGAAGAACTAAGGGTTGCAGCCCTCTGCAGACAGTCCTAAAGAGTTCTTCAGCTATGTGAACAGCAGGAAGCCATTCAAAAGTAGCATTGAACCTCTAAAGGATCCAACAGGCCTACTTCAAACTTCTGACACTGATATAGCCAAATCTCTAAACGACTAGTTTGCCTGACTATTCACAAGGGAAAATACCAAAGACATGCCAAGTCCAGGACTAGTCATGAGGGTTAATTAGATGTACCCCAGAGGAGGTAGCAAAACCAACAGATAAGTTAAATAGGTTTAAGTCATCCGGCCCAGATAGCTTTCTTCCCCGAGTTGTACGAGAAGTGCGAGATGAAATCGCACCTTCTTGGCAGACATCTTCAATAAATCACTAGCAAATGGAGAGATCCCTGAAGACTGGAAACTGGCCAATGTGACCCCAATCTTTAAGAAAGGGGTTCATGAGTGTCCCAAGAATTATCGGCCAATTAGCTTGACTTCTATCATAGTAAAACTCTTAGAAGGAATAATAGTAGACAAGAGAGTTGACTACCTAAAAATTCACAATTTAATTACAGGTTCCCAACATGGATTCAGGCGACACCGATCATGTCTCACCAATTTGCTGGAATTTTTCCATGAAATACTGAGTGAGTATGACGAAAGTAGAGTCATAGACATCCTTTACTTAGACTTTCAAAAAAGTTTTGGCATAGGGCCTCATTGCAGGCTAATGTCAAAAGTTAGAGCGCTAGGTATCAATACAGAGGTCACAAATTGGATAGACAGTTGGCTAACAGGCAGACAACAACCAGTGGTAATCAATGGTGTTTCTTCTGAGTGGACTGCAGTCACTTCTGGAGTTCCATAGGGATCTGTCCTTGACCCACTTCTATTTATATTATATGTCAATGACATAGATATTGGTCTGTTGAGTGTGATCTCCAAGTTTGCAGATGACATAAAACTTGGAATGAATGTGCAATCCCTTAAAGGGGTTGAACAGCTCAGGATGGCCCTCAACAGACTGGGTAAATGGTCGGAGACATGGCAGATGTCGCTAAACTTGGAAAAGTGAAAGGTAATGCATATCGGCCAAGCAAACCCCAATTCAGGCTATTCACTATTGGAATGCCTCTGGAAGTGACTGACTTGGTAAAGGATTTGGGTGTTCTGATTAGCAGTGACCTAAAGTTTTCCAAACACTGCATTGAAGTAAAAAAGAAAGCTCAGAAATTATTGGGCTATATTAAGAGGCAATTTAAGTATCGAAATAAGGAAATAGTCCTCACATTTTATATCGCTCTGATATGGCCTCTCCTGGAGTATGGTGTTCACTTATCGTCTCCAGCACTCAGGAAAGATATAGAGCGACTAGAAAGAGTACAAACTAGAACTACAAAGCTTATTCCATCGCTCAGAAAAATGAGCTATGAGGACCGGTTGAGAGCTCTTGATCTCTTTCCGTTAGAGACACGCAGACTACGAGGTCAGCTCATTGAAGTTTTTAAAATACTTAATGGGTTTGACAATGTGGATTATAGCAAATATTTTAGCCTCAATATGAATACAACACGCAACCATGGCTGGAGATTATAATTGAAAAGGTTCAGCACTAGTATTTGTGAAAACCTTTTCACATATAAGATCTGTTCTACCTGGAACAAACTGCCCTCCGAAGTTGTAAATAGTTCTTCAGTAGAGCAGTTGAAGAAGAGAGTAGATAATATTTTTCACACTCTGTAAAGAGTGTAGTGCACTAAACAGTCTCTCTCCTTCCACTTCGCGTATCTCCTCGGAATGGACTGCAAGGTCTCTGAAATACTAACTATTCCTTGCAACTCTCTCACACTCTCTCTCTCTCTCTTAACTACCCACTATCCCCCACAATGACCACACTAACCCACACCATTATCCCTACTACTGCACATTATCACCTCCTCCTCCACAATAGTCTCTTACACACACACACACCCTTACTCACACACACACACACCCTTACTCACACAAACACACTTTACTCACACATCAACTTCCTCGTGGCGTAACGGATAGTGCGTCTAGCTCACAACTAGAAGGTCCCTGGTTCGAGAACCCGGGCGGGGAAGAGACATTTGGGTAAGTCTCTTAATGGTGTAGCCTCGGTTCACCTAGCAGTATATATATAAGTGGACGAAGTTGTGACGTCCCCTCTGGGGGTTGGTGGTCTGTTACAAGGTGAGAAGGGTATCGTATACAGTAGGTCAACCTAAGCCTTCGGGTGAGACTGGTACCATGCAAATCAACCCAAGCCTTCGATTTCAGATGTTGCCAATTGACTGTTTACAGACTACGCTCACATCCACAGCCAACAATACACTAACACAATGACATGCACTTCACGCAATACATTTCCACCTAATAAGGCGCGATAATAATAAGCTGAAGCTCGCATTGCGAGGAATCCCCTTGCCAAACAAGTTCGGTGAATTACACATACACACACCCTTACTCACACACACACACACACACACCCTTACTCACACACACACTCACCCTTACTAACACACACTTATTCACACACGTACACAAGTTTACTCACACCATTATCCTCTCTTTTGCACTTTCTCAATAATATGTAACTCACAGACACTAACACACACACACACGCACTCACCATCCCACACTCACTGATATTAACTGGATTATACACATTTCCTAAGTCTCACACACACCCTTCTCAATATTATGTAACTCAGACACCAACACTCACACACGCACTCACCTTCTCACACTCACTGACATTCACTGGATTATACACATTTCCTAAGTCACACACACACACACACACACACACACACACATACACACACACGCGTAGGCTACACCTCGAATATACCCACTTTGTGTTCGATACCCCAACACATTTCTACTTTAATATTAAAGGTCTGGCTAGGGAAGGCCATGTCTGGAGTAAATGGAATAGTTATTGTATTATGAGACAGAATATCACTTGAATAATAACTCAACTATTCTGAATGGACACATTTATAATGCCCTTTGATTAGTTTTCCTTCTGGCCCCCCTTCTCCCTTATGCTTAGCCCCATTAGTTTTCCTTCTGGCCCCCCTCCTCCCTTATGCTTAGCCCCATTAGTTTTCCTTCTGGCCCCCCTTCTCCCTTATGCTTAGCCCCATTAGCTTTCCTTCTGGCCCCCTTCTCCCTTATGCTTAGCCCCATTAGTTTTCCTTCTGGCCCCCTTCTCCCTTATGCTTAGCCCCATTAGTTTTCCTTCTGGCCCCCCTTCTCCCTTATGCTTAGCCCCATTAGTTTTCCTTCTGGCCCCCCTTCTCCCTTATGCTTAGCCCCATTAGTTTTCCTTCTGGCCCCCCTTCTCCCTTATGCTTAGCCCCATTAGTTTTCCTTCTGGCCCCCCTTCTCCCTTATGCTTAGCCCCATTAGTTTTCCTTCTGGCCCCCCTTCTCCCTTATGCTTAGCCCCATTAGTTTTCCTTCTGGCCCCCCTCCTCCCTTATGCTTAGCCCCATTAGTTTTCCTTCTGGCCCCCCTCCTCCCTTATGCTTAGCCCCATTAGTTTTCCTTCTGGCCCCCCTCCTCCCTTATGCTTAGCCCCATTAGTTTTCCTTCTGGCCCCCCTTCTCCCTTATGCTTAGCCCCATTAGTTTTCAGGTTATAAGACGTTCGACCCATTAGTTTGGCGATATTAGGACTTTTCAACCTATGTCTTTGTCAATATTACGACTTTCCGTGTCATTTTGGTGACGATATTTTTCTAGCTAGCGATAGGGAGCCTGTAATTAAGTCTAGCTAGCGATAGGGAGCCTGTAATTAAGTCTAGCTAGCGATAGGGAGCCTGTAATTAAGTCTAGCTAGCGATAGGGAGCCTGTAATTAAGTCTAGCTAGCGATAGGGAGCCTGTAATTAAGTCTAGCTAGCGATAGGGAGCCTGTAATTAAGTCTAGCTAGCGATAGGGAGCCTGTAATTAAGTCTAGCTAGCGATAGGGAGCCTGTAATTAAGTCTAGCTAGCGATAGGGAGCCTGTAATTAAGTCTAGCTAGCGATAGGGAGCCTGTAATTAAGTCTAGCTAGCGATAGGGAGCCTGTAATTAAGTCTAGCTAGCGATAGGGAGCCTGTAATTAAGTCTAGCTAGCGATAGGGAGCCTGTAATTAAGTCTAGCTAGCGATAGGGAGCCTGTAATTAAGTTTAGCTAGCGATAGGGAGCCTGTAATTAAGTCTAGCTAGCGATAGGGAGCCTGTAATTAAGTCTAGCTAGCGATAGGGAGCCTGTAATTAAGTCTAACTAGCGATAGGGAGCCTGTAATTAAGTCTAGCTAGCGATAGGGAGCCTGTAATTAAGTCTAGCTAGCGATAGGGAGCCTGTAATTAAGTCTAGCTAGCGATAGGGAGCCTGTAATTAAGTCTAACTAGCGATAGGGAGCCTGTAATTAAGTCTAGCTAGCGATAGGGAGCCTGTAATTAAGAAGAGACCGGCCATCGGTCTGCACATTTGTGTACCATACAATGTACAAATATATCTAGAAGGGGGATCTAGAAGGGGGATCTAGAAGGGGGATCTAGAAGGGGGATCTAGAAGGGGGATCTAGAAGGGGGATCTAGAAGGGGGATCTAGAAGGGGGATCTAGAAGAAGGGGGATCTAGAAGGGGATCTAGAAGGGGGATCTAGAAGGGGGATCTGAGAAGGGGATCTAGACTAGAAGGGGGATCTAGAAGGGGGATCTAGAAGGGGGATCTAGAAGGGGGATCTAGAAGGGGGATCTAGAAGGGGGATCTATCTAGAAGGGGGATCTAGAAGGGGGATCTAGAAGGGGGATCTATCTAGAAGGGGGATCTAGAAGGGATCCTAGAAAGGGGATCTAGAAGGGGGATCTAGAAGGGGGATCTAGAGATCTAGAAGGGGGATCTAGAAGGGGGATCTAGAAGGGGGATCTAGAAGGGGGATCTAGAGGGGATCTAGAAGGGGGATAGAAGGGGGATCTGAGTCTAGATAGGATGGGGGATCTAGATGGGGGATCTAGATGGGGGATCTAGATGGGGGATCTAGATGAGGGATCTAGATGGGGGATCTAGATGGGGGATCTAGATGAGGGATCTAGATGGGGGATCTAGATGAGGGATCTAGATGGGGGATCTAGATGGGGGATCTAGAAGGGGGATCTAGAAGGGGGATCTAGAAGGGGGATCTAGAAGGGGGATCTAGAAGGGGGATCTAGAAGGGGGATCTAGAAGGGGGATCTAGAAGGGGGATCTAGAAGGGGGATCTCAGAAATATTTTGTTTAAGTTTGATGGGAGTCTAGGTAGGAAGCTGAACAAAATAATATAAACATGAAACAATCGGCCAAAATATAACCCTACCCCCTTAAGGGAGCCCACCTCGCTTTTGTTTTCTTTCTCATCTCTCTCTTTGGCTTGTATCCATTCGGCCCCATTCAGCCTACTGCTTAAGACGTTTACCCCCTTCAGGTGTCAATTTTTCCTGGCGAGCGGTAGCGAGCCAGCTTTAATATATTTTTGTTTTGACAGCAAGCTAAATTTGTACATTTTCGATAGAAAAATATCTCCAGCGAAGCCGGATTTCTCCATACAGTGCTGGCTCGCTATCGCTCGCCAGGAAGAAATTGACACCTGGATGGGGATAAACGTCTTAAAAGAGTTGGTAGAATGGAGCCGAATGGATACAAGCCAGGGAAAGAGAGAAAAGGAGAGAAAGATATAAAAAGCCGGTGACCCTCCTTAAGCATCTACCTTTTGACATCAATGAATGCTTCCATAGATGAAAAAGTCGTCTAGTGCTAGCCAAACTGATCTATTTATCTATATCTGTATTGCCAGACGTGTTCATTGTCGAAGGGGTGGCCACGAAGGAGGTATCTTCATGCCCCTCTCTCGTCTGTTACTAGGCAAAACAAAACAACATTAAATAAATACATAAATAAATAAATACAACATTGAACCTACTACTACTACTACTACTACTACTGCTACTATTACTACTACTAATAATAATAACAATAATAATAATACTGATAATAATCATAATAAATACTAATACTACTACTACTAATAATAATAATAATAATAATAAATACTAATACTACTACTACTACTAATACTAATAATAATAATAATAATAATAAATACTACTACTACTACTACTACTAATAATAATAATAATAATAATAATTCATTCCAAACATTTGTCACTTTCATAACGAACACATTTCCACTTGCATATTAAACCATTAATTACAGTAGGAGGTGTTTGGCAAGCCTACGTCTACACAGTAAACACTGTGTATTCCAACATGTAAACAAGAGGTACACAGGGTAACTGTTTCTATACTTTACATTTTTAAATTAGTACACATGAACGGTCGAAACACTTTGAGAAGTAGACAGAATGAATATAAACACCATATGGGGAGGAAGTAGACAGCATGAATATAAACACCATATGGGGAGGAAGTAGACAGACACACCATATGGGGAGGAAGTTGACAGAATGAATATAAACACCATATGGGGAGGAACATTAAATATAAACACCATATGGGGAGGAACATTAAATATAAACACCATATGGGGAGGAAGTAGACAGAATGAATATAAACACCATATGGGGAGGAAGTAGACAGAATGAATATAAACACCATATGGGGAGGAAGTAGACAGAATGAATATAAACACCATATGGGGAGGAAGTAGACAGAATGAATATAAACACCATATGGGGAGGAAGTAGACAGAATGAATATAAACACCATATGGGGAGGAAGTAGACAGAATGAATATAAACACCATATGGGGAGGAAGTAGACAGAATTAATATAAACACCATATGGGGAGGAAGTAGACAGAATTAATATAAAACACCATATGGGGAGGAAGTAGACAGAATTAATATAAACACCATATGGGGAGGAAGTAGACAGAATTAATATAAACACCATATGGGGAGGAAGTAGACAGAATTAATATAAACACCATATGGGGAGGAAGTAGACAGAATTAAAACACCATATGGGGAGGAAGTAGACAGAATTAATATAAACACCATATGGGGAGGAAGTAGACAGAATTAATATAAACACCATATGGGGAGGAAGTAGACAGAATTAATATAAACACCATATGGGGAGGAGCACTTGACTTCCAGCCAAACACTCAATTCCTGTCAAACTACAATTATGTATACAATTTTGAGTACACACACACACACAGACACACACATACACACAGGCACACACACACACACACACACATACACACACATACACACAGGCAAACACACACACACACACACACACACACACATCACTCAACTGACCCATTGTATATTGTACAATAAATCCCAGACAGAGTGTATAATATGAAGGGGGAGGCAGTTATCTTTTCTGGACCCCCTTCTCCCTCATGTTTAGCCCAATTAGTTTTGAGATTATAAGACGTACGCCCCTTTAGTTTTTATTGATTTTAAGTTCTTTCATCCCATGTGTTTATCGATATGGAGACCTTTCGTGCCATTTACTGTAGGTGTTGATTTTTTCCTGGCCAGAGATAATGAGCCTATAATTTTGGAGGAACCGCTACCCAAAAATGATTGAAACAAATTGATCTTGAAGGGGATTTTGAAGATATTTTATTTAGCTCGACGGAGGTCTAGGGAGGAAACTTAAACAATAATAACTACATAAATAAATATACAACTAAATCCCCCTACCCCCATTAACCCTTTCACGTGTTTATGACGCAGAGGTTGCCAGATTAGCAATAATAAATAGAGTTATCTCACTCTTATAATTACCTCTCCAAAATTAGTTTTCTGCCCACAGCTAACTCAAAGACAACTGCAGAGGTTGAAGTAACTAAACTAAAGGTTTCTAAATACCCCTGATGGTAACAAAGGCTTTAAAGTATCCCTAATAGGCTCAAAATTACGTCAAGAACGTGAGAGGGTTAACCTTTGGACCACACCGCGGGCATCATGGCGACCCACACCAGATTCACAGATACATTCAACCGGTGAACTGCGCGGGGGTAAAGAGGGTACGGTATGTCACATTCTTAAGGGGGGAGGTAATTGCTGTTTCTCGACACCTTTCTCCCTCATGTTTAGCATGTTAGTTTTGATATATTAAAGCGGTTTGTTTCAGTCAGTTTTGCGATTTAAAGACCTTTCACACCATTTCTTTGTTAATATAAAGACATTTCGTGCCATTTTGGTGTCGAATTTTTTCCTGGCGAACGATAGCGGGCCTGTAAATTTAGGAGGAATCGGCCTTCGGTCGGGTAATTTTCTACCGAAAATTGTACATATTTATCTATAAAAAGGGGTCTTGGGGGTGTTTATTTAAGCATGATGGAGATCTAGCGATGTAACTAAAAAGCAATGTTAATTATATAAATACGTATACCAAAACACAAGCACTATCCCTTTAACAGTCAAAGGTGTAACACAGATATGGAATAAGGTATAGGAAACAAAGAGCCTTCCTAGACCCCCTTCAAACTTAAAAATATAAATACATAAAACATAAATAAATACTACCACTACTACTACTACTACTAATACTACTACTACTACTAATACTACTAATAATAATAATAATCCCTCAGGAACCCTTGAAGCTACCCCCCCCCCCCCCCCCACTCCCTATCCCCCTTCGAGCTATATATGTAAATAGTTCGTTAATCAAATGTCCCGGGCGAAGGTTGATTTCTCGTAACCTGCAGACTCGCCATCGCTCGCCAACATAAAAGTCGACACTAGACCAGGGTGCAACGTCTTGTAATCGCCAAGTAATGAGCCGAAACGTCAATTACGTCTCAAAAATAATGGAGTAAAAGAGGGATGGTCCAATAAGCCCCCCCCCCCCCCTCCCTCGCACCAAACAGGATTAATTACCAAACTTGCATAATCCTTTCTAATTTTGTAATGTTTACTTTGTTTGTTGTTGTTGGTGTGTTGTTGTTGTTGTTGTTGTTGTTGTTGTTGTTGTTGTACGTGTGTGATAAGCTGATACGGACTGTTTTATGTTGTTTTTTCATGAGAGGAAATTGTATTGTAATGCTCTTCCTGTGTGCCAGAAAGGCTAATGTCCAGAGATACCAATAAATACTCTGGTCCATTAGACGATACCTAAAGCTATGCATACCCTTTTTAGTGAAAATTGGCCAATCTTCCTCTCCACTAGTCGATTTTTTGCTACAATAATTCCTTTTACCAGTAAAATATTATGCATATAGGCATGACTTGTTTAAGTATATTATTCTTACATCCTTCTAGAATTGCATTTGTATGACCCGACATTTTTGTGTGACTGTACATACAACACTGCTGCTTCTATGTTAAGAGAAGATTTACACTTGAGGGTCATTTTCTTGACATCTTTATCCCTTATGTTTAGCACCATTGCTTTTGAGATTTTAAGACGTTCGCCTCATTACTTTGTCTATTTTAAGATTGTTCGTACCCTTTCTGTCAATGTTAAGACCTTTAATGTCATTTAAGTGTCGATTTTATTCCTGGCGAGCGATAGCAAGCCTGTCATTTAAGAAAAACCGGCCTTAGGCCGGGAAATTTTTCTACCGAAAAATTTACAAATTTGTCTTGAAAGTGGATCAAGGGGGTGTAATTTTCAGCTTGATGGAGGTCCAGGGAACAAACTAAAAACTTCCCCTTAATCAACTCTGGCGCCGCATGCTAAATGACAACACTAAGCGGCGAGGGTTTGAGCTCTCCACAATCCTAAAAGGTGACTCGACTAGACCGCGATGGAGAAGAATTGTAGAGTGGTCCCTCCTATATAAACCGCTCAACTATCAACTTGTGTTAGCCTATTCGCCATTCCACCAGTACATCTGCGGGTGTACCATAGTTGGAACTCAAGGCTTCATCTCGGTCATCAAAGGGTGCCTGTGACTTCCTAGTTAACCCTTAAAAGATTATGGCGCATTTTGGCAGTTTATTCTGGCTCTTGAGAGAGTGAGAGTGAGAACGGAGAAATGGATAGGCGACGAGCAGGGAGGTTTTAGGAAGGGAAGAGGATGTGTAGATCAGATTTTTACCCTGAATTGTGTTGTGGAGAAGTATCTGGAGAAGAAACAAAAGGTGTATGTTGCCTTTATGGACTTGGAGAAGGCCTATGACAGAGTGGATAGAGAAGGTTTGTGGAAAGTACTTAGAATATACGGAGTAGAGGGCAAGTTGCTGAAAGCAGTGAAGAGCATGTATGAGGGTGCAAAGGCGGCAGTACATGTGGAGAGTGAGCAGAGCGAGTTCTTTGACCTGAATGTTGGTTTGAAACAGGGGTGTGTGATGTCCCCGTGGTTGTTTACTGTATATATGGATGGAGTTATGAAAGAAATACTATCAAGAGCAGTGGATGTTGGTGTATCGCTGAAAAGGGAGGGAATTGAGTGGAAGCTACCTATACTGCTGTTTGCGGATGATACAGTTCTGATGAGTGATAATGAATGGGAGTTGCAGGGTCTGGTAAATGAGTTTGGAACAGTGTGCGAAAAACGGAATTTGAAGGTAAATACGGGGAAGAGCAAGGTTATGGTCTTCGAAAGGGGTGAAGTCACAGAGTGTGAGGTGAAGCTGAACGGTCAGGCTATGGAGATCGTCAACTCTTTTAAGTATCTGGGCAGTGTGTTGAGTAAAGATGGGACTATGGATGAAGAGGTGCGGGAGAGGGTACAACAGGGGAAGAGGGTTGTAGGAACGCTAAAAGCAGTAACAAGAAATAGGGTGGTCAGTATGGAAGTGAAGAAGTCCTTGCATGACAGTGTGGTAATCCCGACACTGACTTACGGAAGCGAAGCATGGACGTTGGTTGAGAGACTCAGACCAAGAGTGAGAGCAGTGGAAATGAATTACCTAAGGAGTGCGTGCGGAGTTACATGGAGGGATAGACAGACTAATGAGGAAGTAAGAAGGAGGTGTGGTGTGGAGGTAGATGTGCTGGAAAGTGTGAAAAGGAACAACTTGAGATGGTTCGGCCATATGGAACGTATGGAAAGCGAGAGAATGACTAAGAGGGTGTACGAGAGCGAGGTGGAGGGACAGAGGGGGAGAGGTAGACCGAATATTAGGTGGAAGGATGGAGTGAGGAACTACATGAATGAAGGCGGTGCTGGTTGGGGGGAGGGGCGTCGACTGACTGGGGACAGAGGTGCATGGGGGCGGTTCGTTCGTGGCCACCCCTTCGGGGATCACGGCGTCAGGCAATAGATAGATAGATAGATTCTGGCTATCATTGGACGATTTCGTACAATTTAAGAAGGATCTGTGGGAATTAGGAGGGTAAAGACTACTGACTTTAACATGACCTTCCTAATATGATTAATTAAGAACCTCTAATAAAAGCAAAAACAAAAAATACAAAAAATACAAAAAATAAGTAAATAAAAAACCGAAAAAAATAAATAAGTAATTATATCTTGTAGGTTAAGAAAACTGCCGCCTGAGGGTGGAAAGCAAACTATAAACCAACAATAATTATTATCTCTCACACCCACCCACCCATCCACACACTGCCGCCTGAGGATGGTAAGCAAACTATAAACCAACAATAATTATTATCTCTCACACCCACCCATCCATCCACACACTGCCGCCTGAGGGTGGAAAGCAAACTATAAACCAACAATAATTATTATCTCTCACACCCACCCCCCCATCCACACACTGCCGCCTGAGGATGGTAAGCAAACTATAAACCAACAATAATTATTATCTCTCACACCCACCCATCCATCCACACACTGCCGCCTGAGGGTGGAAAGCAAACTATAAACCAACAATAATTATTATCTCTCACACCCACCCACCCATCCACACACTGCCGCCTGAGGGTGGTAAGCAAACTATAAACCAACAATAATTATTATCTCTCACTCCCACCCACCCATCCACACACTGCTGCCGCCTGAGGGTGGTAAGCAAACTATAAACCAACAATAATGATTATCTCTCACACCCACCCACCCATCCACACACTGCCGCCTGAGGGTGGTAAGCAAACTATAAACCAACAATAATTATTATCTCTCACTCCCCCACCCATCCACACACTACCGCCTGAGGGTGGTAAGCAAACTATAAACCAACAATAATCATTATCTCTCACACCCACCCACCCATCCACACACTGCCGCCTGAGGGTGGTAAGCAAACTATAAACCAACAATAATTATTATCTCTCACACCCACCTACCCATCCACACACTGCCGCCTGAGGGTAGTAAGCAAACTATAAACCAACAATAATTATTATCTCTCACACCCACCCACCCATCCACACACTGCCGCCTGAGGGTGGTAAGCACACTATAAACCAACAATAATTATTATCTCTCACACCCACCCACCCATCCACACACTGCTGCCGCCTGAGGGTGGTAAGCAAACTATAAACCAACAATAATTATTATCTCTCACACCCACCCATCCATCCACACACTGCCGCCTGAGGGTGGTAAGCAAACTATAAACCAACAATAATTATTATCTCTCACACCCACTCACCCATCCACACACTGCCGCCTGAGGGTGGTAAGCAAACTATAAACTAACAATAATTATTATCTCTCACACCCACCCACCCATCCACACACTGACGCCTGAGGGTGGAAAGCAAACTATAAACCAACAATAATTATTATCTCTCACACCCACCCACCCCTCCACACACTGCCGCCTGAGGGTGGTAAGCAAACTATAAACCAACAATAATTATTATCTCTCACACCCACCCACCCATCCACACACTGCCGCCTGAGGATGGTAAGCAAACTATAAACCAACAATAATTATTATCTCTCACACCCACCCACCCATCCACACACTGCCGCCTGAGGGTGGTAAGCAAACTATAAACCAACAATAATTATTATCTCTCACACTCACCCAACCATCCACACACTGCCGCCTGAGGGTGGTAAGCAAACTATAAACCAACAATAATTATTATCTCTCACACCCACCCACCCATCCACACACTGCCGCCTGAGGATGGTAAGCAAACTATAAACCAACAATAATTATTATCTCTCACACCCACCCCCCCATCCACACACTGCCGCCTGAGGGTGGTAAGCAAACTATAAACCAACAATAATGATTATCTCTCACACCCACCCACCCATCCACACACTGCCGCCTGAGGGTGGTAAGCAAACTATAAACCAACAATAATTATTATCTCTCACTCCCACCCACCCATCCACACACTGCTGCCGCCTGAGGGTGGTAAGCAAACTATAAACCAACAATAATTATTATCTCTCACACCCACCCACCCATCCACACACTGCTGCCGCCTGAGGGTGGTAAGCAAACTATAAACCAACAATAATGATTATCTCTCACACCCACCCACCCATCCACACACTGCCGCCTGAGGGTGGTAAGCAAACTATAAACCAACAATAATTATTATCTCTCACTCCCACCCACCCATCCACACACTACCGCCTGAGGGTGGTAAGCAAACTATAAACCAACAATAATCATTATCTCTCACACCCACCCACCCATCCACACACTGCCGCCTGAGGGTGGTAAGGAAACTATAAACCAACAATAATTATTATCTCTCACACCCACCTACCCATCCACACACTGCCGCCTGAGGGTAGTAAGCAAACTATAAACCAACAATAATTATTATCTCTCACACCCACCCACCCATCCACACACTGCCGCCTGAGGGTGGTAAGCACACTATAAACCAACAATAATTATTATCTCTCACACCCACCCACCCATCCACACACTGCTGCCGCCTGAGGGTGGTAAGCAAACTATAAACCAACAATAATTATTATCTCTCACACCCACCCTTCCATCCACACACTGCCGCCTGAGGGTGGTAAGCAAACTATAAACCAACAATAATTATTATCTCTCACACCCACCCACCCATCCACACACTGCCGCCTGAGGGTGGTAAGCAACTATAAACCAACAATAATTATTATCTCTCACACCCACCCACCCATCCACACACTGCCGCCTGAGGGTGGAAAGCAAACTATAAACCAACAATAATTATTATCTCTCACACCCACCCACCCATCCACACACTGCCGCCTGAGGGTGGTAAGCAAACTATAAACCAACAATAATTATTATCTCTCACACCCACTCACCCATCCACACACTGCCGCCTGAGGGTGGTAAGCAAACTATAAACCAACAATAATTATTATCTCTCACACCCACCCACCCATCCACACACTGCCGCCTGAGGGTGGAAAGCAAACTATAAACCAACAATAATTATTATCTCTCACACCCACCCACCCATCCACACACTGCCGCCTGAGGGTGGTAAGCAAACTATTAACCAACAATAATTATTATCTCTCACACCCACCCACCCATCCACACACTGCCGCCTGAGGGTGGTAAGCAAACTATAAACCAACAATAATCATTATCTCTCACACCCACCCACCCATCCACACACTGCCGCCTGAGGGTGGTAAGCAAACTATAAACCAACAATAATCTCTCTCTCTCTCTCTCTCTCTCTCTCTCTCTCTCTCTCTCTCACACACACTCTCTCTCTCTCTCTCTCTCTCTCTCTCTCTCTCTCTCTCTCTCTCTCTCTCTCTCTCTCTCTCTCTCTCTCTCTCTCATCCCTGGAATACATTAGAGTAATTTAGCCACAACAACACCAGACTAGGGACCATGGGACGGGATTATGTCTTGTTATCCACACTAAAGATAACTACACATGGGACAGTTTGGTGTGTGTGTGTGGGCCCGTGCATGTTTGAGTGTCTGTGTGTGTATGTGTATGTATGCGTGTGTGTGTGTGTATGTGTGTCTGGGAGAGGAAATATATATATATATATATATATATATATATATATATATATATATATATATATATATATATATATATATATATACATATGTATGTGTGCGTGTGTACCTGTGATCTATGGCTGTGATATCAACGTGAGCTGCCTGGATATGGGTCTAGATTTCTGGATCAATAGTTTATTTTCCTAGCCCATTCAGTATATCATAGGTGTTATCATCTTGTTCTGGCTAACTTCAGACAATTTCCTCTAGTATGGAAAGAACCTCTAAGCGATACAAGCAATCTTCATTAACCCTCTGGCTCTCAGAGATCTTTACTAAGCTGAACATCATTGTCTAATGATAGTCAGAAATTAATATAGAAACATACCAGTGTACTGAGAGACTTAAACATATGGGTACAGGTACTGTCAAGCCTGCATATCAATACATCTCAACATAAATATTTAATACCTAGCTCAATATCAGTCATTAAAATAAACAAATATTGCAGTATATTTCAGTGATGTACTTGGACAAAGTTGATGTTACCCAATTATACAAAAAGAGTGCCGTTTAATGCTAATAATTATTTGTCAACAATGCACATCAATTTCAGCATATTTTTGAAACCCGCTGTATATATATATAATAATCTTGACAGGATTTTAGCAACATTTTAACTTCTCTAATATTTTTGAAAGTAAGGTGTGAACAGTCTTGAAACTGATGGCTACAATGAAATAGCTTTAAGATGTGACGTGACTCTCTCTCTCTCTCTCTCTGTCTTCCTGTTCATCATCTAACACAAACACTCACTCACATCCCACACAAAGGCGGAGTGGCCTATCTAATGAACCATGCATCTCTCTTTCTCTTGCTCTTGCTCTCGCTCACTCTCTCTCTCTCTCTCTTTGTCTAGCTCATTTCCTCACCTCCTCTGCTTCACTCACTCACACACACACGTTTTAATTTGCTTTGTTAATTATCTTTTGCTCTTCCTTTGTTTCTCTTTACGGAGTTCATTTCGACTTCACCCACCACCACCTCCTCCTCCTCCTCCTCCTCTCGCTCGCGCTCTCTCTTTCTCTCTCTCTCTCTCATTAGTTTTTCCAAAAGCTGTTGACGAAGTGCCTCATTGTAGGCTCATGTGAAAGTGAGTGCACTAGGAGTCAGTACAGGGGGAATACACTGGATAGAAAGTTGACAAACAGGTACACATCAACAAGTTGACATCAATAGAATTTCTTTCTGAGTGGATTCCTGTCACTTGTAGAGTTCCACAGACATCTTTCCGTGGCCCACTACTGTTTGTCATCTATGTCAATGACATCGATATTGGTCTATTTAGTGTGATATTCAAAGATCGTATATTACAATACATTTGGAGGAAACAAGGACGATCCTAAAGGGGATGAACAACTCGGCAACAATATTAACTGACTAGGTGAATGCTGACGACTCTACCTTACACTATTCAACTAGGTGAATGCTGACGACTCTACCTTACACTATTCAACTAGTTGTTCACATCAACCCAGCATGCAAGCATTCCAAAATAAACGTGACGGGGCCATAGAACGCCTATCTTCTGATCTTTCAATAATTTCTGGTTGAGAACATCTTGTTACTTTCAATGCCTCCAAGACCCATTGTCGCCCTCTATCTCTCCATCACAATCTTCCACAAGAGTATTAACTATTTTTCAACAATACACAACTCAACCCCTCATCTTCTCTTAATATTATAGGTGTATCTTTTTCATCCGACCTTTCTTGGAAAGATTATATTACCACTCTTGCTAAAAACAACTTTCCAAATGTTAGATGTTCTCAAACATCTCTGTGGGTTCTAATTCACCCCCGCAAAGCTTCTTGGTCTGTATCGGGACACAATGCACCCCTATATATAGTATTGTTTTCACATGTGTGGTGAGGCTCCACCCATACCGCACTTCTCAAATTAGTAAAATTAAAATCACTTTGCCTCATCAAATCACGTCCTCTTACTAGTTCCCTACAATATCTTTCTACACGCCGCAATGTTGCATCTCTTTCACACTTCTATCGCTATTCAGAGCTTTCTCAGTGTATACCCCCTCCCTTGCGGCGAGTGCAAAGCACCCGCCTTTCAACACAGTCCCACTCCTATTTTGTCCAGCTCTCCAACTCAAGAATCGGCAAATTTTCTCAGTCTTTTTCTACTCAACAAGTGAACTCTGGAACTCTCTCTCCTAATAAATTGTTCCGTCATCCTATGACTTAAGACTGCTTTAAACTTCGTGTGTCCAGGCATTTTGATTCCAATGCCCCATGAATTTGGCTTTGTCACTCTTTTCGCTTTGGGGGAGACACTCATTACAGGCAACCTGCCTTTTACCTCCTCTATTCACATAGAACAAAATATACATATGCCATTTAACTTGAAGAAGTGCAGTGCGATGCATATTGGCTGAACATATCCAAAAACAAACTATTCAATAATGGAAAAGACTCTGGAAGTGACTAGCTGGAAACAAAGACTCTGGAAGTGACTAGCTGGAAACAAAAGACTCTGGAAGTGACTAGCTGGAAACAAAGACTGGAAGTGACTAGCTGGAAACAAAAGACTCTGGAAGTGACTAGCTGGAAACAAAGACTCTGGAAGTGCCTAGCTGGAAACAAAGACTGGAAGTGACTAGCTGGAAACAAAAGACTCTGGAAGTGACTAGCTGGAAACAAAGACTCTGGAAGTGCCTAGCTGGAAACAAAAGACTCTGGAAGTGACTAGCTGGAAACAAAGACTCTGGAAGTGACTAGCTGGAAACAAAAGACTCTGGAAGTGACTAGCTGGAAACAAAGACTCTGGAAGTGACTAGCTGGAAACAAAAGACTCTGGAAGTGACTAGCTGGAAACAAAAGACTCTGGAAGTGACTAGCTGGACACAAAATTGGGTATTCTGATCAACAGTGTCCTAATGTTTTCCAAAGAATACACTGATAAAAGATGAATGACGGGGATAGTTTGCCAAGGGAGGTGATCGACAGTAGATACATTGATACGTTTAAGAAGAGACTGGACGATCATCTGATGGAGATTGGATTATTATGAATTAATATATAATTATATAATCAGTAGACATGTAAGTGTACGCTTCGTTTCACATAAATGTTTTCTATTCTATATAAGAATCTTGCTTGTGGGCATATCCTGATCCATAAGGATATACTTCATCTTTTTTATTTGGTATGACTTTTTTAGCCGGAGAGAGCGGAGGGTGAGGAGAGAGCTTTATAGTTTGCTGTCCTATGATTCTATTGTAAACTGTCCCTAGTAGTATTAAGGCCGGACCACTTAGTAGGGACCGCAAGGTATGTGTGCTCTGAGTGTCTGTGTAACTCTACGTAACTCTACTATGCACCGATGCGGCCTCTTCTAGAGTATGTTGTTCAATTCTGGTATTCATAATTCATCGCTCAAGAAAGTTATAGAGACTGGAAAGAATCCAAGCTCAGTTACAGAGCTTTTTTCATCTATAAAATGACTGAAGTATGAGGAGCGGTTGAAAGCTTTCGGTCTAGTTTTGTTGGAAATACTTAGAATACTAGGTCGACTCATTATAGTCCTTGGCATTTACTACTTAATGGGTTTGACAGCGAGGATTACAATAGAATGTTTAGCCTCAATAGGAATACAATACACAACCATGGCCGGAAGCTAGAATTAAAGAGGTTCAGAACTAGTATATGTGAACACGTTTTAAAATATAAGATATGTTCTACTTGTAACAAACTTCCTTCAGAAGTTGTAAATAATTCTTCAGGAGAGCAGTTCAAGAAGAAAGCTGATAGTATAATGCACACTCTTCAATGAGTGCAGTTCTCTACACAAACGATCTCTTTCCACTTTTACTATCCCGGGAATGGACCGCAAAGAAATAGTTATAGATACTAACTAATCACTCTTACTCTAACATTTGTCGCAGGGCAGTCTTCCCATTCCATTTTTTCCCTTACCCACTCTAGACTACTGTTTTGACACTTCACCATCAGTGTTTTGGAGGGCAAGCAGCCTTGACGGGTCGCTGGACCTATTTTTGCTTGATTTCCTGTGTACTCTTTTGTACTCTCTCTCTCTTTCTCTCTATTTTCACATTTTCACATGATATGTTCTACCTGGAACAAACTTCCCTCAGAAACTGTAAAGAGTTCTTCAGTGGAGCACTTCAAGAAGAGAATATTATAGTATTTTGCACACCCTGTAATGTGTGTAGTGCACTAAACAGTCTCTCTCCTTCCATTTCGAGTATCTCCCTGGAATGGACAGCAAGGTCTCTGAGATACTAACTATTCCTTGTAACTCATTGAAACTCTCTCTCTCTCTCTCTCACAAACACTTTACAACACTCTGAACACTCTCTCTCTCTCTCTCTTTCACACTTTACAACACTCTGAACACTCTCTCTCTCTCTCTCTCTCTCTCACACTTTACAACACTCTGATACGGAGTATACTCCTGGAGTGGAGTATATCTCCTGGAGTATACTGTTCAATTCTGGTCTCCAGAACTCAGGAAAGATATAGAGCGACTGCAAAAAGTACAAGCTAGGGATACGAAGCTTATTCCATCGCTTAGAAGAATGAGCTACGAGGACCGGATGAGAACTCTTGATCTCTTCCCGTTGAGACATGCAGACTACGAGATCAGCTCATTGAAGTTTTTAAAATACTTAATGGGTTTGACAATGTGGACTATAGCAAAATGTTTAGTCTCAATATGAATACAACACGCAACCATGGCTGGAAATTAGAATTGAAAAGATTCAGCACTAGTATTTGTGGAAATATTTTCACATAATTATAAGATCTGTTCTACCTGGAAGAAACTTCCCTCCGAAGTTGTAAATAGTTCTTCAGTAGAGCAGTTCAAGAAGAGAGTAGATAGTATCTTGCACACTCTGTAAAGAGTGTAGTGCACTAAACAGTCTCTCTTCTTCCACTTCGAGTATCTCCTCGGAATGGACCGCAAGGTCTCTGAGATACGAAATATTCCTTGTATCTCTTTGTAAGTCTCAGTGTCTCTCTCTCTCTCTCTCTCTCTCTCTCTCTCTCTCTCTCTCTCTCTCTCTCTCTCCGGGTATTGTATCTACAACTTCGTGCATTGTTGTCTACAACTTAGGGCATTGTTGTCGACAGAATGCTTAGATGTAGTGGCTATCACTGAATCCTTGTCTCACAGTGATACCAGAGATTTAGTTGGGGAATTTGAATAACCTGGATATAGAATGTTCCACAAAGACTGAACCATGCAGGAAGGGGGCGGAATTCTTTTGTACATCAGAGATTTTCTAAACCTAATTGACTGCAATATCAGGTCAGAACACGAACTGCTTGGAGTAGACCTCAATCTAGGTAACTCTAGCTATAGGAATGCTCTGGTGTACAGGCATCCACATCAAAATGTTGAAAAGGATGAACCTCAGTACACAAGACTGACTGCTGTTATCGAGCGTAAGACCAGTGTGATCTTAGGTGACTTCAATTGCCTAGTAAACTGGGAAGCAAGAACTGCAGATGATGAAGGTAGGAGTCTTGTGGACTTTGCTAATGACAACTATTTGACATAGTGAGTGAATGAGCCAGCTAGAGAGAACAATATATTAGATCTTGTGCTCACTACTGAAGATGAAAGTGTGACCAGCTTATCGGTTGGGGAATCACTCGGAGGTAGTGACCACAATCTAGTTAGGGTTTTTTCTTTGCACCTTTAGCAGCAGACACACCAATCCTCAGACTGCAAAACTAGATTTCTGTTGTGCATATTTTGAAGGCCTTCCGGAAAGCTTATCCCTGATCAGACTTGAGGGTGAAAATGTTAATGCAATTTGGTGCTCATTCAAAGAGCAGTTTATGGTTCGACAAGCTGCATTCGTTCCTACTAAACTTACCAAATCAGGTTCAACCCAACCAAAATGGTTCACAAGTGACATAGCTTCAGCAATTAGAAAGAGAAAGGTTGCATACAGAAAAGCAAAAAGAAGTAAAGACCAAAGAGATTTAGAGTCCTTCAAAATATGCATAGAAGAGTGAAATATCTTATTAAGGAGGCAAAGTGGAATGAAGAACTCAGGGTTGCAGCCCTCTGCAAAGAGAGTTCTAAAGGGTTCTTCAGCTATGTGAACAGCAGGAGCCATTCAAAAGTAGCATTGGACCCCTAAAGGATCCAACATGCCAACTATAAACCTCTGACACTGATATAGCTAAATCCCTAAACAACTATTGTGCTTCAGTATTCACAAGGGAAAATACCAGTGACATGCTAAGTCCAGGATTAGTTCACGAGGGTGACGTTCTTAGCAGAATCAGATGTACCCCAGAGGATGTAGCAAAAAGAATAGATAAGTTAAATAGGTTCAAGTCATCCAGTCCAGGTGGCTTTCTTCCTCGAGTTGTACATGAAGTGCGAGATGAAATCGCACCTTTCTTAGCAGACATCTTCAATAAATCACTAGAACATGGAGAAGTCCCTGAAGACTGGAAACTGGCCAATGTGACCCCAATCTGTATGAAAGGGGATCACAAGTGTCCCTAGAATTATCGGCCAATTAGCTTGATTTCTATCATAGTAAAACTCTTAGAAGGGACACTAGTAGACAAGATAATTGACTACTTAGAAAACCACAATCTAATTACAGATTACCAATTTGCTGGAATTTGTCCATGAAATGCTGAGTGAGTATGACAAAAGTAGAGCCATAGACATCCTTTACTTAGATTATCAAAAACCTTTTGACAAAGTGCCTCATTTAGGCTAATGTCAAATGTGAGTGAGCTAGGTATCAATACAGAGGTCACAAATTGGATAGAGAGTAGGCTAACAGGTAGACAACAAAGAGTGGTAATCAATGGTGGTTCTTCTGAGTGGACTGCAGTCAATTCTGGAATTCCACAGGGATCTGTCCTTGACCTACTTCTGTTTATCATATATGTCAATGACATAGATATTGGTCTGTTGAGTGTGATCTCCAAGTTTGCAGATGACATAAAACTTGGAATGAATGTGAAAGACCCCAAAGGGGTTGAACAGCTCAGGGTGGACCTCAACAGACTGGGTGAATGGTTGGAGACGTGGTAGATGCCTCTAAATTTGGAAAAGTGCATGGTGATGCATATCGGCCAAGTAAACTCCAAGTCAGGCTGTTCGCTGTTGGGAATGCCTGTGGAAGTGACTGACTTGGAAAAGGATTTAGGTTTTCTGATTAGCAGTGACCTAAAGTTTTCCAAGCGGTGCAATGAGGTAGAGAAGAAAGCTCAGAAATGATTGGGCTATATTAAGAGGCAATTTAAGTATCGAAATAAGGAGATAGTCCTCGCACTTTACAACGCTCTGATACGGCCTCTCCTGGAGTATGCTGTTCAATTCTGGTCTCCAGCGCTCAGGAAAGATATAAAACGACTAGAAAGAGTACAGGCTAGAGCTACAAAGCTTATTCCATCGCTTAGAAAACTGAGCTATTAGGACCGGTTGAGAGCTCTTGACCTCTCTCCATTGGAGACACGCAGACTACAGGGTCAGCGCAGACTACAGGGTCAGCTCATTGAAGATTGTAAAATACTTAATGGGTTTGACAATGTAGATTATAGCAAAATGTTTAGCCTCAACATGAATACAACACGCAACCATGGCTGGAAATTAGAATTGAAAAGTTTAGCACTAGTATTTGTGGAAACTTGTTCACATATAAGATCTGTTCTACCTGGAACAAACTTCCCTCCGAAGTTGTAAATAGTTCTACAGTAGAGCATTTCGAGAAGAGAGTAGATATAAGGTCTATTCGCTGTAAGTAGGCGAGAAATCATGACCTCTAACCTCTGTAACTGAAACTCGACTAGAGTAATCTAGCTAATATGTATACCATTTGGGAAGAGTCAATCAAGGAATAGACGTGGAAATTTACAGCCAATTTGCTCTAGCCATTTTTGAGTTACAGAGGATAGAGGTCATGATTTCTCGCCTACTTACAGCGAATAGACTATAGTATCTCGCACACTCTGTACATATAGGAATACGGAGATAGTTGTTGCACTTTATACAGCTTTAAGGGGAGGCAGACCGTTTATTTGGTCTATTAATTAATGTATTCATATATTTGTTTAGTCTCCTCCCTAGACATCCATCAAGCTTAGAAAAACACCCCCTAGACCCCCCTTCAAGATAAATTTGTACATTTATAGGTAGAAAAATGTTCCAGCCGAAGGCCGGTTCCTCTTAAAATTGCATGCTGGCTTTCGCTCGCCAGGAAATAATCGACACCTAAATGGCACGAAAGGTCTTAAAATTGACAATGAAATGGGGCGAAAGGTGTTAAAATCGCCAAACTAATGGGCCGAACGTCTTATAATCTCAAAACTAGTGGGGCTAAACATTAGGGAGAAGGGGGTCCAGAGAAAAGGTCTACCTCCCCTTAATACAGTGCCTTCTTGAATACGCTGCTCTATCATGATTTCAAATACTGAAGAAAGACATTGACTAACTATAGATAGTCCAAGCCAGGGCAGCTAAGTATGCCTCATCAGTTAGGAGACTAAGGTAGAAAGCCCTTGATCTCCTCACGTTAACCCTTCCACGCACGTGTGGACGCAGGGGTTGCCGAATAACATTCAGCAATAGCGTTATCTCAATCTTATAATTACCTCTCCAAAATTAATGTTCTATCTACAGCTAACTCAAAGACAACTGCAGAGGTTGAAACATATAAACTAAAATTTTCTAAACACCCCTGATGGTCACAAAGGGGCTTTAAAATATCCCAGAATAGGCTCAAATCGCGTCCTATGAGTGAAAGGGTGCGCAGAAACTATAAAGACAAATAAACAAAAGTACTTTCAGGAATTGTCAACGTAGATATATCAATGCAATAAACAGCCATAGCTATAATTTAGAGCTGAGGAGATTTAGCAGTAACGTCTGTGGAAACTTTTTCACGTATAAGATATGATTTCATTGGAATATACTTCCCTCTAAAGTTTTAAATAAGTTTCCTATAGGACAGTTAGATGAAATTATAGATAGTATTCTACTCACAAGACAATTAGACTGTTGCTCTATACAGTCTCTGTTTTAATCTACCTCCTTGGAAAGGACCGCAAGATCTTTGAGACAGCACCTATCTTTTCATTGTAAATCTTCATAATGTCACACACACACACAGATACCTATCTTTTCACTGTAAATCTTCATAATGTCACACACACACATTCAGACACTCACACACCTATTTTGCCTCTCTCTTACACAGTCACATTTTTTGCTCTGGTAATTAGCTCTCCCTCTCGATTTGTTTCTCATTGCAAAGCTCATTTCACCCACCCACTCTCGGCCACACACACACACACACACACACACACACAATGTCATACGAACGAACGAACGAACGAACGAACGAACGAACGAGAGAGAGAGAGAGAGAGAGCATTATTTTGTATGTTTTGTATTTATTTATTTTGCGTTTAATCTGGTTGGACTTCTACGCTCCAATTTAGTGGCAACATTTTGGTATAGCCTAGTCAGGACACAAAGTATAACTGTAGGACGGTTATAGTCTATTCGCTGTAAGTAGGCGAGAAATCATGACCTCTATCCTCTGTAACTCAAATACGACGAGAGTAATAAAGCTAATATTTCTACCATTTGGGAAGGGCCAGCCAAGGAATAGGTGTGGAAATTTAAAGCCCATTTCCTCTAGTCGTTTTTGAGTTACAGAGTATAGAGGTCATGATTTCTCGCCTACTTACAGCGAATATACTTTAGTACATGGATAGCACTTACTAACAAATTCCACCTTTTAATGTTTGTCACTCTGCAATCTCACATATGATGTTCCAAATATTCAGAATGTAAGTTATTATTGATTTATCTTTTCTATTTAGTTCATAATCTGTACGTAACTACATCCCTGTCTGTTATATATATATATATAACTGTCTTGATATACTAGTGCTTCATGTGCGGAGTTTCGGTGTGAGTATCCTAGGTTCGAGTCCTCGGAGTACCACATATATTTATTACTTTCATTGATTTCACTAGTTAGGTTTATTTGTAAATTAATTGGTGGGTTGGTGAAAAGAAATATGAAAATATTCAAATATAGATCTATAGTATCTTTATAACTAGCTTACCATCCACCCTTCCAGGGTTCGTTATATAGTGGTACTATATGGTGTTATGTCTAATATGGTCTGTACAAAATGAATTTTGCATTGTCATGCATCCTATGTATCCCTACCATTGACCGTTTATAGTCATTCTAATTCACATTCGGATTTTATTGCTCATCATTTATAGCACGTGTATTAGTGTACACTTGTTTTAGTTAAAATAGGACTTTAGAGGCTATCAACCCATAAGGATTATTAAGCCCACCTTAAAGTCAGGAAGAACGTGACCGGAATCCCCGAGACCCCCAAGTTTATATCCCCAGGTATACTGGGTATATAAACCTAGAGGTAGTCCTGCTCGGGAACCCCGGACGTCTTCCTCAATCGCGATGTTGTGTATTGTACACATACTCAATTAATTAATTTGAGTGTAACGACTGATACAATTCAATTAATACATATACAACTTGTAAGTTTATGTTGAGAGAGGCTAGAACCTGGGGCCCTGAATACTGGAATATATCTAAGGTTTATACATATTCATAAACTATTATTACTTGATCAACATTTACAAAGTAGTACACTATAAAATATGTGACATATTGGTATGAATATGTTTGTCACTATGATCGAATACACGTAAGAAATTCATTATCTCCGACACACGAAATTTGTGGACATTAGGTGATCGTCACAGGATTTCTCAAACACTTATGGATAAAATTACGTGAAGCTACGTCAGTGTGAATATCTGGTATCACAAAAGTAACGTTTATCTCTTGGTCAGTATTCGCCTTACAGCACAGGAGAAATGTTGGAGGCCTGACAGTGTTCTACAAGGCGAATGTGTTGGAGGTGGAGCACCTGACACTATTATGCCAGCCACCACATACTCCAGCCTACAACACTAGAGCTGCTCAAACATCCAGGTATAGTAGCTGCCATCGTGACCCGACCACACACCAATCACTTCCAACTTTCATTCACATATAGATTATCTATATGGAATAGTTTAAGCTGTAATGTTGATATTGTTCAACTTAGCAATGTGCAAACATTTAAAGAGTTAGTGCAAGCATTTATATTCATAACAAATATGTAAAAAAAATTAATGGATTGAAAGATTCAATGATAAATAAACATAATTATAATCTGGTCTTCAGATAGTGATATTGTATAACGTAATAATTTACCTTGACCAGCAGCATATGTATAACAATGATTAAATAAAGAGAGAGAGAGAGAGAGAGAGAGAGAGAGAGAGAGAGAGAGAGAGAGAGAGAGAGAGAGAGAGAGATATTATTGGGTGGTGCTCACGCTACTCCTTATGAGACATTGGACATCTGCAGCACACATTGATCATAGTACAACACGGCCACGAATCAAAGCGGCCACGAATCAGAACGACCACAACAAAAAACGGTCACGAACTAAAACGGTCACGTACGAAAGTGGCAACGAACCATAACGGCCGCGAACCAAAACGGCCGCGAACCCAAAACGGTCACGAACCAAAATGACCACGAACCAAAACGGAAATGAAGCAAAATGGCCACGAACCAAAATAGCCACGAACCAAAATGGCCACAAACCAAAATGGCCACGAACCAAAACGGCCCCGAAGCAAAATAGCTACGAACCAAAACCACCACGAACCAAAACAGCTACAAACCAAAACGGCCACGAACCAAAACGGCCAAGAATCAAAACGGCCCCGAACCAAAAGGGGCCCAAGGATTATGACGCATTTTGACAGCATTCTGGCTAGCATTAGACGATTTTATTCAACTTAGGAAGCATCTGTGGGAATCCAAAGAGTAAATACTAGCGCAATCAACCCACCGACTTCCACATACCCTTACTAATCTGAATAAAATCACCTAATAATAGCCAGAATTCATTGTCAGAGCGCCTCAGAATCCTCAAGACGTATAAGGGGAGGAGGTCCACCTTATTTCTAATGTTTTGCCTCATTATTATTCAGATTTGAAGAAGTTCGGCCTATTAGTGTGGCGATATTAAGACCTTTCGTCCCATTTCTCTGTCAATATTAAGACTTTTCGTGTCATTTACAGTAGATGTCGATTTGTTTTCCTGGCTAGCGAAATTGAGCCTGTTATTTAAGAGGAACTGGCCTTCGATAGAAAAATATATAAATTTATCTTGAAGGAAGGTCTTGGGGGTGTATTAATATGCTTGATGGAGGTCTAGGGAGGAAACTATACATATAGTAAAAAAATACATACATACATCCCCTCTTACTATGAGCGCTTGCCTGTACCCATATTAATACATACATAAATTTACTATGAAGCGCTTGTCTGTACCATATTACATACATACACATCACTATGAGCGCTGGTCTGTATCCATATTAATACATACATACATCCCCCCTTACTATGAGCGCTTGCCTGAACCCATATTACTACATAATACATCCCCCTTACTATGAGCGCTTGTCTGTAATATTAATACATACATACATCCCCCCTTACTATGAGCTTGTCTGTACCCATATTTAATACCATAATACATCCCCCCTTACTATGAGCGCTTGCCTGTACCCATATTAATACATACATACATCCCCCCTTACTATGAGCACTTGTCTGTACCCATATTAATACATACATACATCCCGCCTTACGACGAGCGCTTGCCTGTACCATTAATACAGACATACATACACCCTTACTATGAGCGCTTGTCTGTACCCATACTAATACATACATACATCCCCCTTACTATGAGCGCTTGTCTGTACCATATTAATACATACATACATCCCCCCTTACTAGGAGCGCTTGTCTGTACCCATATTAATACATACATACATCCCCCCTTACTATGAGCACTTGCCTGTACCCATATTAATACATACATACATCCCCCCTTACTAGGAGCGCTTGTCTGTACCCATATTAATACATACAGCATCCCCCTTTACTATGAGCGCTTGCCTGTACCCATATTATACATACATACATCCCCCCTTACTATGATCGCTTGCCTGTACCCATAATTATAAATACATACATACATCCCCCCTTACTATGAGCGCTTGCCTGTACCCATATTAATACATACATACATCCCCTCTTACTATGAGCGCTTGCCTGTACCCATATTAATACATACATACATCCCCTCTTACTATGAGCGCTTGCCTGTACCCATATTTATACATACATACATCCCCCCTTACTATGATCGCTTGCCTGTACCCATAATTATAAATACATACATACATCCCCCCTTACTATGAGCGCTTGCCTGTACCCATATTAATACATACATACATCCCCTCTTACTATGAGCGCTTGCCTGTACCCATATTAATACATACATACTCTTACTATGAGCGCTTGCCTGTACCCATATTTATACATACATACATCCCCCCTTACTATGATCGCTTGCCTGTACCCATAATTATAAATACATACATACGTCGCCCGTTAGTAAGAGCGCTTGCCTGTACCCATATTAATACATACATACATCCCCCCTTACTATGAGCGCTTGTCTGTACCCATATTAATACATACATACATCCCCCCTTACTATGAGCGCTTGTCTGTACCCATATTAATACATACATACATCCCCCCTTACTATGAGCACTTGTCTGTACCCATATTAATACATACATACATCCCCCCTTACTATGACCGCTTGTCTGTACCCATATTAATGCATACATACATCCCCCTTACTATGAGCGCTTGCCTGTACCCATATTAATACATACATACATCCCCCCTTACTATGAGCGCTTGTCTGTACCCATATTAATACATACATACATCCCCCCTTACTATGAGCGCTTGTCTGTACCCATATTAATACATACATACATCCCCCCTTACTATGAGCGCTTGTCTGTACCCATATTAATACATACATACATCCCCCCTTACTATGAGCGCTTGCCTGTACCCATATTAATACATACATACATCCCCCCTTACTATGAGCGCTTGTCTGTACCCATATTAATACATACATCCCCCCTTACTATGAGCGCTTGTCTGTACCCATATTAATACATACATACATCCCCCCTTACTATGAGCGCTTGCCTGTACCCATATTAATACATACATACATCACGCCTTACTATGAGCGCTTGTCTGTACCCATATTAATACATACATACATCCCCCCTTACTATGAGCGCTTGCCTGTACCCATATTAATACATACATACATCCCCCCTTACTATGAGCGCTTGTCTGTACCCATACTAATACATACATACATCCCCCCTTACTATGAGCGCTTGTCTGTACCCATATTAATACATACATACATCACCCCCCTTACTATGAGCGCTTGTCTGTACCCATATTAATACATACATACATCCCCCCTTACTATGAGCACTTGCCTGTACCCATATTAATACATACATACATCCCCCCTTACTAGGAGCGCTTGTCTGTACCCATATTAATACATACATACATCCCCCCTTACTATGAGCGCTTGTCTGTACCCATATTAATACATACACACATCCCCCCTTACTATGAGCGCTTGTCTGTACCCATATTAATACATACATACATCCCCCCTTACTATGAGCGCTTGTCTGTACCCATATTAATACATACATACATCCCCCCTTACTATGAGCGCTTGTCTGTACCCATATTAATACATACATACATCCCCCCTTACTATGAGCGCTTGTCTGTACCCATATTAATACATACATACATCCCCCCTTACTATGAGCGCTTGTCTGTACCCATATTAATACATACATACATCACCCCTTACTATGAGCGCTTGTCTGTACCCATATTAATACATACATACATCCCCCCTTACTATGAGCACTTGTCTGTACCCATATTAATACATACATACATCCCCCCTTACTATGATCGCTTGCCTGTACCCATAATTATAAATACATACATACATCCCCCCTTACTATGAGCGCTTGTCTGTACCCATATTAATACATACATACATCCCCCCTTACTATGAGCGCTTGTCTGTACCCATATTAATACATACATACATCCCCCCTTACTATGAGCGCTTGTCTGTACTCATATTAATACATACATACATCCCCCCTTACTATGAGCACTTGTCTGTACCCATATTAATACATACATACATCACCCCTTACTATGAGCGCTTGTCTGTACCCATATTAATACATACATACATCCCCCCTTACTATGAGCGCTTGTCTGTACCCATATTAATACATACATACATCCCCCCTTACTATGAGCACTTGTCTGTACCCATATTAATACATACATACATCCCCCCTTACTATGAGCACTTGTCTGTACCCATATTAATACATACATACATCCCCCCTTACTATGAGCGCTTGTCTGTACCCATATTAATACATACATACATCCCCCCTTACTATGAGCACTTGTCTGTACCCATATTAATACATACATACATCCCCCCTTACTATGAGTGCTTGCCTGTACCCATATTAATACATACATACATCCCCCCTTACTATGAGCGCTTGCCTGTACCCATATTAAGGGGACCCAGACGGAATTGAGCAGCATGAATTACTGGTTCGGCTCAATGTTTAAAGAAGAGGTTTAGTTTGCTCTCTAAACCTCTATCAAGCTTAAAAAAACACCCCCAAGATATATATTTGTATATTTTTCGGTAGAAAAATGTCCCGGCCGATGGCCGATTCCTCTTAAAATACAGGCTCGCTATCGCTCGCCAGGAACAAAATTGACACTTAAATGGCACGAAAGGTTGTGATATTGGAAAAGAAATGAGACAAAAGGTCTGAAAAACGCCAAACTAATGGAGCGAACGTCTTAAAATCTCAAAACTAATAGGGTTAAACATGAGGGGGAAGGAGGTCCCGAAAAAACAAGTGCCTCCCCTTAATCCCTGACCATATCGGCCGCGTACCCATACGGATGTTCACCAAAACGGTTACAGACCATAACGGCCACTCGGATAATACCGATTGGACTGATTTGACTGGTTAAGGGAGCTTTGTTTTTTCTGTACCCCCTTTTTCTAATGTTTAGTCCATTAGTTTTGACATTTTAAGACGTTCTCTTCATTAGTTTGGCGATTTTAAGACCCTTTGTCCCATTAGCTGTATTTTTTTCATGGCGAGCGATAGTGAGCCTGTAATTTCGGAGGAAACGGCCATTGGCCGCGTCATTTTTCTTCCGAAAAATGTACAATTTTATCTCAAAGCGGTGTCTTGAAGGTATTTAAAAAAAAAGCTTGATGGAGGTCTTGGAAGGAAACTTATACAAAACAATATTTAGCATATAAATAGACAAATGAACAAATATATACAAATCTGGCCTTAACTGTATCCATGTGAACTACGGACCACAACGGACGCGGACCACAACGGCCGCGGACCAACACGGCCGCGGACAGGACTTATTTATGGGGGAGTTAGGTCGTTATTATAGACCCCCTTCTCCCTCATGTTTAGCCCCATTAGTTTTGTGATTTTAAGATGTTCACCCCATTAGTTAGACATTTAGGTGCCTATATTTTCCTGGCGAGCAAAAGCGAGCTTGACATTTTTGAAGAATCGGCCTTAGGCTGGGAAATTTTTCTACCGAAAAATGTACAAATTAATTTCGCAGGGGGATATTCAGGAAGTGTTTTTAAGCTTGATGGAGGCCTAGGGAGGAAACTAAAAAAATATGAATAAATAAACATGTAAACATATAAATAAGACCTACCCCCTATTAAATAAACATGTAAACATATAAATAAGACCTACCCCCTATTAAATAAACATGTAAACATATTAATAAGACCTACCCCCTATTAAATAAACATGTAAACATATTAATAAGACCTACCCCCTATTAAATAAACATGTAAACATATTAATAAGACCTACCCCCTATTAAATAAACATGTAAACATATTAATAAGACCTACCCCCTATTAAATAAACATGTAAACATATTAATAAGACCTACCCCTATTAAATAAACATGTAAACATATTAATAAGACCTACCCCCTATTAAATAAACATGTAAACATATTAATAAGACCTACCCCCTATTAAATAAACATGTAAACATATAAATAAGACCTACCCCCTATTAAATAAACATGTAAACATATAAATAAGACCTACCCCCTATTAAATTACTCTTCCCCTGGTTTCCTCGGCTGGCGGAGATATGTGCTCTAATGACCATGCTTGCTTCATATGCTGTTGGAATGGTTTAATAATATTTATGTTATTATAATGAAAAACTTGCAAAACAAACTAACCAAAACTGGGATGACTCAAGATAAACGTTAAAGAACTAATCAAAAGCGCCATGTGGTAATAACGTTTATTGGGAGGTATTTAGTTTGGTCTCTAGATATCCTTCAAGCTTAAGATTACATCCCCTTGAGCCCCTTTCAAGATAAATTTGTAAATTTTTCGGTAGAAAAATGTCCCGGCTGAAAGCCGGTTCCTCTTGAATTACAGGCTCGCTATCGCTCGCCAGAATAAAATCGACACCTAAATGGCTCGAAAGGTCTTAAAATTTATGCAAATATTTGAAAATTCATAAAATCGACAAAATAATGGGGCGAACGTCTTATAATTAGAAAAACAATGGGGCTAAACATGAGGGAGAAAGGAGTCAAGAAAAAAATCCCTCAAGTGGAAATCTCCCCTTAATAATATAAAAGCCAAACCATGCACTACCCCCTTAACGCCATACACATAAGCCAAACCAAGCACTACCCCCTTAACGCCATACACATAAGCCAAACCAAGCACTACCCCCTTAACGCCATACACATAAGCCAAACCAAGCACTACCCCCTTAACGCCATACACACAAGCCAAACCAAGCACTACCCCCTTAACGCCATACACATAAGCCAAACCAAGCACTACCCCCTTAACGCCATACACATAAGCCAAACCAAGCACTACCCCCTTAACGCCATACACATAAGCCAAACCAAGCACTACCCCCTTAACGCCATACACATAAGCCAAACCAAGCACTACCCCCTTAACGCCATACACACAAGCCAAACCAAGCACTACCCCCTTAACGCCATACACATAAGCCAAACCAAGCACTACCCCCTTAACGCCATACACATAAGCCAAACCAAGCACTACCCCCTTAACGCCATACACATAAGCCAAACCAAGCACTACCCCCTTAACGCCATACACACAAGCCAAACCAAGCACTACCCCCTTAACGCCATACACACAAGCCAAACCAAGCACTACCCCCTTAACGCCATACACACAAGCCAAACCAAGCACTACCCCTTTAACGCCATACACATAAGCCAAACCAAGCACTACCCCCTTAACGCCATACAAATTAGCCAAACCAAGCACTACCCCCTTAACGCCATACACACAAGCCAAACCAAGCACTACCCCCTTAACACCATACACATAAGCCAAACCAAGCACTACCCCCTTAACGCCATACACATAAGCCAAACCAAGCACTGCCCCCTTAACGCCATACACATAAGCCAAACCAAGCACTACCCCCTTAACGCCATACACACAAGCCAAACCAAGCACTACCCCCTTAACGCCATACACACAAGCCAAACCAAGCACTACCCCCTTAATGCCATACACATAAGCCAAACCAAGCACTACCCCCTTAACGCCATACACATAAGCCAAACCAAGCACTACCCCCTTAACGCAATACACACAAGCCAAACCAAGCACTACCCCCTTAACGCCATACACATAAGCCAAACCAAGCACTACCCCCTTAACGCCATACACACAAGCCAAACCATGCACTACCCCCTTAACGCCATACACATAAGCCAAACCAAGCACTACCCCCTTAACGCCATACACATAAGAATACCAGATTATTTTCATCAGCTTATGAAAGACCTTAAAATTAAAGAATTAAAGACTGTATTGCCAAAACAATGTGTGTTCAAATGTAGCAATACTAGCACACAATCACACATCATAATAAGCGTTTCAATTGTTTATGTTTGCAAATTTGAACACGAAAACCATTGAAATACTCGTCATGTAAACTAGCTTTGTTACCTTTGAACGCACACTTTCTGCAGTTTATATCAATTAACCCTCTAACTATGACATGTTCTTTAAGGGGAGATGGGCTGGTTTTCTGGACCACTTTCTCCCTCATGTTCAGCACCATAAATTTCAGATGTTAAGAATTTTGCCCCATTAGTTAGTTGATTTTAAGACCTTTCTCACCATTTCTTCGTCAATATTTAGACCTTTCGTGCTATTTAGGTGTCGATTTTTTCCCTGGCAAACGATAGTGAACCTGTAATGTCGGAAGAACCGGCCTTCGGCCGGGATATTTTTGTACCGAATAATGTACAAATTAATCTAGAAGGGGGATCTAATGGATGTTTTTTTTTTTAATTTGATGAAGGTCTAGGGAGGAAACTAGAAAAATAAAGAATACATGCAAAAATCGCCCAAAAAGTGAACCATCTCCCCTTAAAGATTGATTAAAGTCAACTGGAGATTATTATAGTCTATTAATTGTGCTAGTCTAGAAATTTCTGTGACCCTTAGCCTCTTTAAACCCGGAAGGTATGGGCCGAACGAGCTGCACTTTTTCTCATATATGAAATGGTTAAACTGCCCTGAGTGGTACACGTGTCAGCTGTATTGCTCAAGTCCTTTTTGAGTAATGAGTGCTTGAATCTATTGATTTCAACAATAGATTCCTCGTGATCAATTGTCTATAAAGTAAAGATAAATTGGCGCCATTTTTCTAGTGTGTATTGCCTGACAATTTGACCTCCAAGCGGTTGGCCACGAATGCATCGCCTCCATTATCCTCTATCATCTGTTAGCTGGCGCCCCTCTTCCTACCCAACACCACTTTTACTGATATACCTCACGATTTAATTTTCTACCTCACTCTCAGACTGCCTTTCCCTCTCTGCTCATCCATTTCACTAAAATATCTAAACATGGATGACCCCAATATTGCTTTACCAAACGAGCCATTATTTGCAACTCTTTTCTGGTTTCATATATAGGAAAACTGGATATCGTCACCAATTCATAGGAGAGAAGATGCTCGCCCATGTTTTGTTTTGTTTTCAATTCATAACTTTTATTGACATGAACACTATACATAGTTTTACAATACCATATTCGAACGACCGTATAGCTGCTCTCTCCAATCAAGCGACGTGTATAAATACGGTGTCGTCATCTAGCGTGGCCGAAAGGAAGCGACCAACACCTTGAAGCTTCACTATGACCATCTAGACTCTAGAGCGACATAAGAAGCACCCAACACCTCCAAGCTTCAATCGATAATCTCGGGGCCTCGCAAGAGTTACAAGCTACTGAACACCCTACAATCCCGAGATTTCAAACAAAAAAGACAAACAGAAAAGAAAACTATATATATTTTCATTTTAGACAGTAATCAGTCATTGTGAGTCACATGGATTACCGGTATTGACAACAATTAGTAGTAGTTATTTCTGGACCCCTTCTCCCTCATGTATAGCACCGTTAATATTGACATAGAAGACATTCACCTCATTAGTTTTCAATTTTAGATCTTCCGTGCAATTTAGGTGTCGCGTATTTCATGGCAAGCGATAGCGAGCCTGTAATTTTTTGTGAACTGGCCTTCGTCCACGACATTATTCTACCGATAAATGTTCAAACTAAGCTCGAAGATTTATTTTAAAGCTTGATGGAGGCCTACGAAGGAAACAAAAATAATTAAAAAGAAAAAAGAGGAACACTTAGATAACACCTACAGTACCTCTTTAAAATAGAAGTACGTACTGTATTGGTTACGGATTTGTTAACTTTAATATACTGCAACAATTTAACCCCTTCAAGATCTGATTACGCATTTATTTTCTATTTTCTGGCTGTCATTAGGAAGGATATATGGAAGTCGGAGGGTTAATTACGATACTCTTTACCTTAATAATTCCCACAGATCTTTTCTAAGCTGTATAAAATTGTCTAATGAGAGCCAAAATGAACTGTCAAAATACATCATCATCATCAAAGGGTTAATACTGGATGCCATTGGTTGTTATTAAGGAGGTAGTACTCGCTTTTTCTGGACCCCCTTCCCCCTCATATTTAGCATAATAGTTTTAGGATTTTAAGACAGTCTGGGGGACCTACAACAACTACAACAACAGTCTGGGGGACCTACAACAACTACAGCAACAGTCTGGGGGACCTACAACAACTACAACAACAGTCTGGGGGACCTACAACAACTACAACAACAGTCTGGGGGACCTACAACAACGACAGCAACAGTCTGGGGGACCTACAACAACTTCAACAACAGTCTGGGGGACCTACAACAACTACAACAACAGTCTGGGGGACCTACAACAACTACAACAACAGTCTGGGGGACCTACAACAACTACAACAACAGTCTGGGGGACCTACAACAACTACAACAACAGTCTGGGGGACCTATAACAACAGTCTGGGGGACCTACAACAACTACAACAACAACAGTCTGGGGGTCCTACAACAACTACAACAACAGTCTGGGGGACCTACAACAACAACAGTCTGGGGGACCTACAACAACTACAACAACAGTATGGGGAACCTACAACAACTACAACAACAACAGTCTGGGGGACCTACAACAACTACAACAACAACAGTCTGGGGGACCTACAACAACTGCAACAACAGTCTGGGGTACCTACAACAACTACAACAACAGTCTGGGGGACCTACAACAACTACAACAACAACAGTCTGGGGACCTACAACAACTACAACAACAACAGTCTGGGGGACCTACAACAACTGCAACAACAGTCTGGGGTACCTACAACAACTACAACAACAGTCTGGGGGACCTACAACAACTACAACAACAACAGTCTGGGGGACCTACAACAACTACAACAACAACAGTATGGGGGACCTACAACAACTACAACAACAGTCTGGGGGACCTACAACAACTACAACAACAACAGTCTGGGGGACCTACAACAACTACAACAACAGTCTGGGGGATCTACAACAACTACAACAGCAACAGTCTGGGGGACCTACAACAACAACAGTCTGGGGGGACCTACAACAACTACAACAACAGTCTGGGGGAACTACAACAACAGTCTGGGGGATCTACAACAACTACAACAACAACAGTCTGGGGGACCTACAACAACTACAACAACAGTCTGGGGGACCTACAACAACTACAACAACAACAGTCTGGGGGACCTACAACAACTACAACAACAACAGTCTGGGGGACCTACAACAACTACAACAACAACAGTCTGGGGGTCCTACAACAACTACAACAACAGTCTGGGGGACCTACAACAACTACAACAACAACAGTCTGGGGGACCTACAACAACTACAACAACAGTCTGGGGGACCTACAACAACTACAACAACAACAGTCTGGGGGACCTACAACAACTACAACAACAGTCTGGGGGACCAACAACAACTACAACAACAGTCTGGGGGACCTACAACAACTACAACAACAACAGTCTGGGGGTCCTACAACAACTACAACAACAGTCTGGGGGACCTACAACAACTACAACAACAACAGTCTGGGGGTCCTTCAACAACTACAACAACAGTCTGGGGGTCCTACAACAACTACAACAACAGTCTGGGGGACCTACAACAACTACAACAACAGTCTGGGGGACCTACAACAACTACAACAACAACAGTCTGGGGGACCTACAACAACTACAACAACAGTCTGGGGGTCCTAGAACAACTACAACAACAGTCTGGGGGACCTACAACAACTACAACAACAGTCTGGGGGACCTACAACAACTACAACAACAGTCTGGGGGACCTAAAACAACTACAACAACAGTCTGGGGGACCTAAAACAACTACAACAACAACAGTCTGGGGGACCTACAACAACTACAACAACAGTCTGGGGGACCTACAACAACTACAACAACAACAGTCTGGGGGACCTACAACAACTACAACAACAACAGTCCGGGGGACCTACAACAACTACAACAACAACAGTCTGGGGGACCTACAACAACTACAACAACAACAGTCTGGGGGACCTACAACAACTACAACAACAACAGTCTGGGGGACCTACAACAACAGTCTGGGGGACCTACAACAACTACAACAACAACAGTCTGGGGGACCTACAACAACTACAAAAACAGTCTGGGGGACCTACAACAACTACAACAACAACAGTCTGGGGGACCTACAACAACTACAACAACAACAGTCTGGGGGACCTACAACAACTACAACAACAACAGTCTGGGGGACCTACAACAACTACAACAACAACAGTCTGGGGGACCTACAACAACTACAACAACAGTCTGGGGGACCTACAACAACTACAACAACAACAGTCTGGGGGACCTACAACAACTACAACAACAACAGTCTGGGGGACCTACAACAACAGTCTGGGGGACCTACAACAACTACAACAACAACAGTCTGGGGGACCTACAACAACTACAACAACAGTCTGGGGATCTACAACAACTACAACAACAACAGTCTGGGGGACCTACAACAACTACAACAACAACAGTCTGGGGGACCTACAACAACTACAACAACAGTCTGGAGGACCTACAACAACTACAACAACAGTCTGGGGGACCTACAACAACTACAACAACAACAGTCTGGGGGACCTACAACAACGACAGCAACAGTCTGGGGGACCTACAACAACTTCAACAACAGTCTGGGGGACCTACAACAACTACAACAACAGTCTGGGGGACCTACAACAACTACAACAACAGTCTGGGGGACCTACAACAACTACAACAACAGTCTGGGGGACCTACAACAACTACAACAACAGTCTGGGGGACCTACAACAACAGTCTGGGGGACCTACAACAACTACAACAACAACAGTCTGGGGGTCCTACAACAACTACAACAACAGTCTGGGGGACCTACAACAACAACAGTCTGGGGGACCTACAACAACTACAACAACAGTCTGGGGAACCTACAACAACTACAACAACAACAGTCTGGGGGACCTACAACAACTACAACAACAACAGTCTGGGGGACCTACAACAACTGCAACAACAGTCTGGGGTACCTACAACAACTACAACAACAGTCTGGGGGACCTACAACAACTACAACAACAACAGTCTGGGGGACCTACAACAAACTACAACAACAACAGTCTGGGGGACCTACAACAACTGCAACAACAGTCTGGGGTACCTACAACAACTACAACAACAGTCTGGGGGACCTACAACAACTACAACAACAACAGTCTGGGGGACCTACAACAACTACAACAACAACAGTATGGGGGACCTACAACAACTACAACAACAGTCTGGGGGACCTACAACAACTACAAAAAGAACAGACTGGGGGACCTACAAACAACTACAACAACAGTCTGGGGGATCTACAACAACTACAACAGCAACAGTCTGGGGGACCTACAACAACTACAACAACAACAGTCTGGGGGGACCTACAACAACTACAACAACAGTCTGGGGGAACTACAACAACAGTCTGGGGGACCTACAACAACTACAACAACAACAGTCTGGGGGACCTACAACAACTACAACAACAGTCTGGGGGACCTACAACAACTACAACAACAACAGTCTGGGGGACCTACAACAACTACAACAACAACAGTCTGGGGGACCTACAACAACTACAACAACAACAGTCTGGGGGTCCTACAACAACTACAACAACAGTCTGGGGGACCTACAACAACTACAACAACAACAGTCTGGGGGACCTACAACAACTACAACAACAGTCTGGGGGACCTACAACAACTACAACAACAACAGTCTGGGGGACCTACAACAACTACAGCAACAGTCTGGGGGACCAACAACAACTACAACAACAGTCTGGGGGACCTACAACAACTACAACAACAGTCTGGGGGACCTACAACAACTACAACAACAGTCTGGGGGACCTACAACAACTACAACAACAGTCTGGGGGACCTACAACAACAGTCTGGGGGACCTACAACAACTACAACAACAACAGTCTGGGGGTCCTACAACAACTACAACAACAGTCTGGGGGACCTACAACAACAACAGTCTGGGGGACCTACAACAACTACAACAACAGTCTGGGGAACCTACAACAACTACAACAACAACAGTCTGGGGGACCTACAACAACTACAACAACAACAGTCTGGGGGACCTACAACAACTGCAACAACAGTCTGGGGTACCTACAACAACTACAACAACAGTCTGGGGGACCTACAACAACTACAACAACAACAGTCTGGGGGACCTACAACAACTACAACAACAACAGTCTGGGGGACCTACAACAACTGCAACAACAGTCTGGGGTACCTACAACAACTACAACAACAGTCTGGGGGACCTACAACAACTACAACAACAACAGTCTGGGGGACCTACAACAACTACAACAACAACAGTATGGGGGACCTACAACAACTACAACAACAGTCTGGGGGACCTACAACAACTACAACAACAACAGTCTGGGGGACCTACAACAACTACAACAACAGTCTGGGGGATCTACAACAACTACAACAGCAACAGTCTGGGGGACCTACAACAACTACAACAACAACAGTCTGGGGGGACCTACAACAACTACAACAACAGTCTGGGGGAACTACAACAACAGTCTGGGGGACCTACAACAACTACAACAACAACAGTCTGGGGGACCTACAACAACTACAACAACAGTCTGGGGGACCTACAACAACTACAACAACAGTCTGGGGGACCTACAACAACTACAACAACAACAGTCTGGGGGACCTACAACAACTACAACAACAACAGTCTGGGGGTCCTACAACAACTACAACAACAGTCTGGGGGACCTACAACAACTACAACAACAACAGTCTGGGGGACCTACAACAACTACAACAACAGTCTGGGGGACCTACAACAACTACAACAACAACAGTCTGGGGGACCTACAACAACTACAACAACAGTCTGGGGGACCAACAACAACTACAACAACAGTCTGGGGAACTACAACAACTACAACAACAACAGTCTGGGGGTCCTACAACAACTACAACAACAGTCTGGGGGACCTACAACAACTACAACAACAACAGTCTGGGGGTCCTTCAACAACTACAACAACAGTCTGGGGGTCCTACAACAACTACAACAACAGTCTGGGGGACCTACAACAACTACAACAACAGTCTGGGGGACCTACAACAACTACAACAACAACAGTCTGGGGGACCTACAACAACTACAACAACAGTCTGGGGGTCCTAGAACAACTACAACAACAGTCTGGGGGACCTACAACAACTACAACAACAGTCTGGGGGACCTACAACAACTACAACAACAACAGTCTGGGGGACCTAAAACAACTACAACAACAGTCTGGGGGACCTACAACAACTACAACAACAACAGTCTGGGGGACCTACAACAACAGTCTGGGGGACCTACAACAACTACAACAACAACAGTCTGGGGGACCTACAACAACTACAACAACAACAGTCCGGGGGACCTACAACAACTACAACAACAACAGTCTGGGGGACCTACAACAACTACAACAACAACAGTCTGGGGGACCTACAACAACTACAACAACAACAGTCTGGGGGACCTACAACAACAGTCTGGGGGACCTACAACAACTACAACAACAACAGTCTGGGGGACCTACAACAACTACAAAAACAGTCTGGGGGACCTACAACAACTACAACAACAACAGTCTGGGGGACCTACAACAACTACAACAACAACAGTCTGGGGGACTTACAACAACTACAACAACAACAGTCTGGGGGACCTACAACAACTACAACAACAACAGTCTGGGGGACCTACAACAACTACAACAACAGTCTGGGGGACCTACAACAACTACAACAACAGTCTGGGGGACCTACAACAACTACAACAACAACAGTCTGGGGGACCTACAACAACAGTCTGGGGGACCTACAACAACTACAACAACAACAGTCTGGGGGACCTACAACAACTACAACAACAGTCTGGGGGATCTACAACAACTACAACAACAACAGTCTGGGGGACCTACAACAACTACAACAACAACAGTCTGGGGGACCTACAACAACTACAACAACAACAGTCTGGGGGACCTACAACAACTACAACAACAGTCTGGGGGGCCTACAACAACTACAACAACAGTCTGCGGGACCTACAACAACTACAACAACAGTCTGGGGGACCTACAACAACTACAACAACAGTCTGGGGGACCTACAACAACTACAACAACAACAGTCTGGGGGACCTACAACAACTACAACAACAGTCTGGGGGACCTACAACAACTACAACAACAGTCTGGGGGACCTACAACAACTACAACAACAACAGTCTGGGGGACCTACAACAACTACAACAACAGTCTGGGGGACCTACAACAACTACAACAACAACAGTCTGGGGGACCTACAACAACTACAACAACAGTCTGGGGGACCTACAACAACTACAACAACAACAGTCTGGGGGACCTACAACAACTACAACAACAGTCTGGGGGACCTACAACAACTACAACAACAGTCTGGGGGACCTACAACAACTACAACAACAGTCTGGGGGACCTACAACAACTACAACAACAGTCTGGGGGACCTACAACAACTACAACAACAGTCTGGGGGACCAACTACAACAACAAAAACAACACAAGACTCGAGCATTCGAGCTAATATATTTATCATTTGGAAAGGGTCAGTCAGGGAATAGGTGTGGTAATTTACTGATATTTTGCTCTAGCCGTTTTAGAGTTACCGAGATTAGGTTTCTCGGTTTTTGGACAACCTTTTTGGAACAAGATATACATTAAATTTATTGCAATTACAACAACTATAGTCTATTGGCTGTAAGTAGGCGATAAATTATGACCTCTATCCTCTGTAAATCAAAACGGGCTGGAGCAAATTGGCTGTAAATTTCCACATCTATTCCATGACCAACTCCTCCCAAATGGTAGAAATATTATCTCGATTACTCTAGTCGTTTTTAAGTTACAGAGGTTAGAGGTCATGATTTCTCGCCTACTTACAGCGAATAGACTATAGCGAATCATACTGACTGGCTAGGAATATCATAACTACCACTGGTAATAATAGGATTTGTTTAAGGGGTTGGGACGGTTCACTTTTTGGTCGATGTTGTAATCTATTCAATATTTTGTTCTAGTTTTCTCCCTAGACCTCCATCAAACTTTAAAAGAAATCCATTAGATTCCCCTTCTAGATAAATGTGTAAATTTTTCGGTAGAAAAATAACCCGGCCGAAGGCCGGTTCTTCCAAAATTACAGGCTCACCATCGTTCGCCAGGAAAAATACCGACACCTAAATAGCACGAAAAGTCTTAAAATTGACAAGGAAATGGGGCGGAAGGTCTTAAAATCGACTAAATAATGGGGCAAATATCTTAAAATTTGAAAAGTAAGGGGGCTAAACTTGAGGGAGAAGGGGATCTCGAAAAACGACCCATCTCCCCTTAAGAATACGGGCCAGAGAGACGACCCATTCACAGTTGACAGTCATAATTATTGTCTCTATGCAAGGGGTTCTCGGTGTACAGTCGGCCTAATAAGTGACGTTTCGTTACCAAATTTGTTTTGACCAATAATTTGTATCAGTAATATCTAAGACTTGATTTATTCGTTTCGAGTGAGCTATACATACAAGATCTTACACTTACCCACCCTACTACACATCTGACAGACATTGATCCAGCACAGAGCGAGCCAAACGTAATGACAGCTGAGATGTGACTTATTAGCGCCACTGTACACTCGGATACCGTAATCTCTAGCTCACATATAAGAATTCGTGGATCCCTTACGTTTGTCTGTATGCAAATGGAAGTATTGGAAGTATTTGAATCTTGCTTTTCAATAAATAGTATTTATACAGTATATAGTATATATATAGTATAATTATATACAGTATACATAGGGAGGTGTGGTGGAGTGGTCTTGCCACTGGCCTGGTAATCCAAAGGTCCCGGGTTCAAATCCCGATGTATCAATGGGAAGATATTATTGGGATAGAATTTGTGCTGTACCTGGTATCAGTGCATTACCACAAGCCCACCGAAACGTCAATAAAATACCCTCATTGTTCCCTGATTAAATAGCACTGTATGAATATTCCCATATTCAAAATATGCTATAGGGGTGCAATGCCTGGTGAGTTATCTGCTCAACAGGTGGCGTTGTGTGTGTGTAAGTGTGAGAGTCCGAGTGTAGGGGATGAGACAGTGAAGCACGGGAACGAGGTGGCTTCAGAGATGGGGTCGTTTCGGGCCATGAGTGAGCACCGTGCCTCATGTGAAGGCAAGATGGCAGGTGCTCGTTGTACTCTACGTGCTTCACATGTCTCACTCCCTAGACTGGAACAAGACCTCAAGGGCTTCACTGTTCATTGTAAAGTGGTGAATGTTAAGGCTCTCAGCCTATGCCCGAGAGGAAGTAAGTTGGAATATAGAAGACAAAACAAATATATATATATATATACTGTATATAGTTTTGTAGTTGATGCATAGATAATTATATTCGTAAATTCGTGTCAAGAGATATACTTCCATAATTAGAAATATGTGTTTGATTGATTTCTGGACGAATCTTGTTTTGTAATAAATAGTATATATAGTTTTGTAGGTGATGCATAGATAATTATATTCATAAGTTCGTGTCAAGAGATATACTTCCATAATTAGAAATAGGTGAAGTCAGCAAACACTAATAAGTGGGATAGGGACCACGGTATCCGAGTGTACAGTCGGCCTAATAAGTGATGTCTTGGAACCAATTATGTTTTCATCAATAATTGGAATCAGCAATATTTACACATGATTTTTTTTTTTTTAATGAGATATACAGACATGTTCCTACACTTACCCACCCTATTCAACATCTTAGATATTAATTGGTATGAACACTACCTAAGCATCAATTCATCGTTTCGAGTGAGATATACAAACATGTACCTATATTTACACACGCTATTCAACTTCTGAGAGACATAGATACAGCATACAGGGAGCAAAACGTAATGACAGCGGCGACATGAGAGAGAGCTAGGAAATGGGTTGAAAAATCTATTCTCCCTCGTGTTTATCCCCATTTGTTTGACATCTTAAGACGTTCGGCCCATTAGTTTGGCGTTTTCAACACCTTTAACTCTATTTCGTTGTCAATTATAAGACCTATCGTGCCATTTTGGTGTCACATTTTTCATGGTGAGTGATAGCGAGTCTGTACTTATAAGAGAAACCGGCTTCCGGCCGAGAAATGTTTATACCGAAACATTTACACATTATCTTGAATGGGGGGGGGGGGGGGTCAAGGGGTTGTTTTAGGGAGGTCTAGCGAGGAAAGTAAAACATAAATTAATAATTGAAATAATAGATTAAAAAAAAAAAAAAAAAAAAACATCCATTAACCTCTTCAAGTTGAACACATCATGGTGACTGGGCTGAGTAATTGAATCAGTTTATTCATAACCCCTTCAGCACGATGACGTAATTTTCAGCATATTTTGGTTACCATTCGACGATTTTCTTGTAATCTCCCTCCAGGACTCAAAGGGGTACATACGATCTCAAAAAAAACTCTGAATAGCATAGGTCATTCTTAACTCTGAATAGCATCGGTCCTTCTTAATCTGCATAAAGTCGTCTATTGTTATACAAAATTTAAGGTAAAAAGACGTCATCATGTAAAAGGGGTTAATAGGGGTTGAGTTAGTGAGTGAGTGAGTGAGTGAGTGAGTGTTAGAGAGAGAGAGAGAGAGAGAGAGAGAGAGAGAGAGAGAGAGAGAGAGAGAGAGAGAGAGAGAGAGAGAGAGAGGGGGGGGGGGGAGGGAGGTAAGGGAAGGGGGTAAGGGGGGCATGGAGAAGCGCACCTTAGCTAGCCCGAGCTACAGGGGGTCAGTGCGTTCCCAACCACGGAGGGGGACAGATGTGCGCTCGTCAACTTCACACTCTCCACCTCACTCTTACTGCTAAATAGTTACATGTAGCCCGGAAAACTTAGTGATATATCAATAGAAAGTTAAGTCATTAGTGGCAAGATATTTTACTTGTGAATGCGTAATGATTCCAGGATTAATTGTGGTGAATTTTAATGATATAGTGATTAAGTATAGCGTAATTAGACTAAGCTGTGGGAAGGTGTGATTAATGGGATATTTTACTTAGAAATGATGGAGATGAAGTCATTAGCATAATTGTGAGTGATATTATGCAAACTAGTCTATGGAAATACACTTTTAAAATGTAATTTAAGTATAGAATATCGATGCCTTAGGAACTGTAGTGACAAAGTGGGTACTAATTTCCCTAATTATAAGTAATTACTTTTGAGTTATAATGGCACCGATTACAGTAATTTAAGTGTTGAACAAATAAACAGAAATTACGTCTGTGCAATACAGTATATTACATTTGAAACTGCCGTAGAATATATAGTGTAAATATGACAATGTAATCAATTCCTTAATAAGGTACTACATATTAATTAATGAAAATGTAAATTTGAGGTGAGAAAATACAAATTAAGCATGATAATCCAACTACTAAATAAAGTAAAAAGAGAGGAGGTTGGCAAGGAGAGAGGAAGAGAAATGGAAATAACAAAGAAAAGTAGAAAGGACCGAGTAAATGACTTGAACAATGTAAACGAACAAACAATGGACATAGAAAGAGAATACATTGGGATTAAAGACACGAGAGTTGACGTAAATACAGCAAGAGAAACACCGGGAGGTTACGAATGGAATGGAAAGGATGTTCTAACAGAGAGGAAGGACAATACGGAATTTTGTCTCGGACGAAAAGTAGACAGAAGCAACATAGTAGAAAGACAAGGAGGGAAGTCAGAAAAGTTGAACAAAGTAGGAAAGGAAACGAAAAAGGGACGAATGACAAACGGAAAAGTGGAAAAATCTGACAGAGTGAATACGGCAGACATAATTGAACGCCTAGGAAGAAAGAGCGTAGGCAGAATTAATAACGTAAGACGTGTAGACAAAAAGGGAAGAGTAAACATTAAGGACGAACTCCAAATCCTACGAGGGAAAAGAAGAATAGAAGGTTTACGAAGAGGAAAGGGAAATAGAGTAAACGCAAAGAGAGAAGAAAATACAAGAAAAGAAAAACTGGAAGGAGGAAGAGTAAGCAGAATATACGAAGACGAAGTAAAGCAAGATCGAAAGCGAAAAGAAGAATTGCGAGTAAGAAAAGTGAGGTTCGTAAGGAAACGGGGAGCACTACGAACCAAGAAGGAGGATTTGCAAGGACACGGCACAAGGAACATGAACGAAAGAGGAGTATTTAAAGAAAGCCAGCAAGCAAGAGGAGGAGGAGGAGGGGAAGATGGAGTCAAGAGGAAGAGAGACAGCCTACTCCTCTTACTTTTAATCTCCTCTCTCCCACTTTCGACTTATGCACAAACGGAATACGCAACTACTGGTATGTGTTAAAACTTATAATTATAGTTACGCTTTGTTACATATACTGTATATTTCGCCCGCTTATATTAAGGTACTGTATATTGGTTCTTGGGCTTAAACTAGGGATTCGTGTTCTTAGTTAAGGGGGCCCACCTCGTTTTTTGTTATCTCTCTCCGTCTCTCTGTGGGTTGTATCCATTCAGCCCCATTCAGCCTACTGTCTTAAGACGTTTACCCCCATCCAGGTGTCGACATTTTCCTGGCGAGCGGTAGCGAACCAACGTATTTATATAACATATTTTTGACAGCAGGCTAACATTTGTAAATTTTTCGATAGAAAAATGTCTCCGGCGAAGCTGTATTTTTACATACAATGATGGCTCGCTATCGCTCGCCAGGAAACAATCGACACCTAGATGGAGATAAACATCTTAAACCAGTAGGCTGAATGGGACCGAATGGATACAAGCCAAAGAAAGAAAAAAGAGGAAAGGATTTTGATTTTGATTTTGCCCCGAGGGGCGAGTTTATTGAGCAGCGCCCCCCATCCTGTGAGGGGACAACCACTAGTAAGGCGATACATACTGCTCAAAGAGCCATTATTCCACTGAAACAACAGCATCGTCGTCTGGTTACATTCATATTTGTGTTTATAAGTCAGGTTGGCATTATTCAGATGCGTTATTATAGTTTCCTCATTTAATTGTCACATGGTCTGTATATACGTATTTCATTAAATAAAAAAAAAAAAAAAAAAAAAAAAAAGCAAGCAAGCAAGCAAGCTTGTAGTGACTGAATTATTAATTGACAGGTTGTAAATAATAGCACTACAGAACTAGTGCAATCGTATGAGGAGACTATTCATATTTTCATTACATCAATGATTATTGAGATCATAGTTAGCTGAATACAATTATTACAAAAATAGGCGATGGTATAAATCAACATAATACATAATTTAATACAGGCGGACATAATCATGATCCGGTTCGTTGTGCACTGGGAGCTAAGGTGTCTTGAGATCGCCTCGTACCCATACACAACGAACGTATTATAGTCTGCATGGTTGGTATCTAATTGAATATACTTAGTGGGTATTTCAAGAATGTCAGGGGGCAAGGAAATGTGATTTGTATATTAGAAGACTGTGATTAACGAGACGTGTAACATGTGGAGGGAGGTGGTAGAAAGAGAGGGATCTCGTTGGGGGTGGAAGTTTCGCTCCCAGGAATTTTCGTTCCTGTGGTATTTCAATAATAATAATAAAATAATAATAATAATAAGGGGACAACCACTGGTAAGGCAATACATACTGCTCAAAGAGCATTATTCTACTGTAACAATAGTATCGTCGTCTGGTGTTATTATAGTTTCCTCATTTGATTGCCACATATGCTGTATATACGTGCTCATGGAAAAAAAAAAAAAAAAAGTGACTGAATTATTAATTGACAGGTAAATAATAGCACTACAAAACTAGTGCAATCATATGAGGAGGCTATCGGAAAGGAGAGATATAAAGCCGGTGACCCCCCTTAAGGGATTCTTGTTCCGATGTTTCATTAGAATTTTGTTGTTTATGTTCTTTATTAGAGTCGCGTGTGTGTTTTTCTCAATTACAGGAATTGTTTTGAATATAGTTTATTGTTATCAATTAGGGGATTTAGTGTTTTATACTTCATTAGGATAGTCTTGTCCATGTTCTTAAGGGAGCTCAGACGATATTGTGCAGCATAATTTACTGGTTCGGCTCAATGGTTTAAGGAGGGGGTTTAGTTTGCTCTCTAAACATCCATCAAAATTAAAAGAACACCCAGAAGACTCCCCTTCGATATAAATTTGTAAATTTTTCTGTAGAAAGATTTCCCGGCCAAAGGCCGGTTACTTCTATAATTATAGGCTCGCTATCGCTCGCCAGGAAAAACATCGACACCAACACGGCACGAAAGGTCTTAATATTGGCAAATAAATGGGTCAAAAGGTCTAAATATCGCCAAACTAATGGGGCGATTGTCTTAAAATGTCATTACTAATGGGGCTAAACATGAGGGAGAAGGAAGTCTCCCAAAACCAACTGCCTCCCCTTAGTTAAAGTCGCGTTCGTGTATATAATTACAGGGGATTTTTCTTCCTGTACTTCATTAATATCTTTAGAGTTTTAAGGACCCATTTATTCTTTGTATTTTGGCTACCAGATGAGTTTATTTGGCTACCAGATGAGTTTATTTGGCTACCAGATGAGTTTATTTATTTGGCTACCAGATGAGTTTATTTGGCTACCAGATGAGTTTATTTGGCTACCAGATGAGTTTATTTGGCTACCAGATGAGTTTATTTGGCTACCAGATGAGTTTATTTGGCTACCAGATGAGTTTATTTGGCTACCAGATGAGTTTATTTGGCTACCAGATGAGTTTATTTATTTATTGAAGGATTTGTTTTTAAATCAGAAGGTAAATTGAGAAATAAATGACCGTCCATCTCTGATTCAATAAGGCTTATAAATGACCGTCCATCTCTGATTCAATAAGGCTTATAAATGACCGTCCATCTCTGATTCAATAAGGCTTATAAATTACCGTACATCTCTGATTCAATAAGGCTAATTTAGCTATAAATGACCGTACATCTCTGATTCAATAAGGCTTATTTAGCTATAAATGACCGTACATCTCTGATTCAATAAGGCTTATTTAGCTATAAATGACCGTACATCTCTGATTCAATAAGGCTTATTTAGCTTGAAAGGGAATCTGGGTGGCATTATTTGTTCAACTGGGTCCAGGGAGGCGTATTTCTTAGCCTTGCTCCAAAGTGGTAAAGAACTCCAAACACTCAATATCAATGACAAAATACACATAGCCCCTATGACGTCGCACTGGATAGAATAAAATAATATGTGGTTGGCAATGTTTATCCTGTATGGAAGAAAAGGACATTAATCAAGCTAAACTTATCACCATTGTATACTTGATTTATTCATTATATATACTTAACATTTTGTTTTATTTGTTTGGACTTGTGATTGAAGGTGAACAGTGTATTTTTTTGTTCATATTATTAATTACAAAACTTGCATTTATAATCTTCGTTGGGGCATTCATATTTGTTTTTTATTCGCATATTCTTATCCATGGACTTCATCAGGTTATTTTCATTCGAGATACTCAAGTTAAGTTTTTCATTAAGATTCACAAGTTATTTTGTTTTTCATTAAGCTGCGCAAGTTAATTAAGTTTTTGATAAAGATATTTAAGATCAAATTTACATTCATACATTGTTGTTGGTGTTTTCATTTCGATACTCAGATATATATTATATTCGGTGATTATTGATTATGTTTGTCATTACTATATCCTTCATAGTTTCATTACGATACTCAGATATATATTATATTCGGTGATTATTGATTATGTTTGTCATTACTATATCCTTCATAGTTTCATTTCGATACTCAGATATATATTATATTCGGTGATTATTGATTATGTTTGTCATTACTATATCCTTCATAGTTTCATAAGCAATTTCCAATCCATTCTCACCATTAAGGGGAGATTTCCACTTGAGGGATTTTTTCTTAGACTCCTTTCTCCCTCATGTTTAGCCCCATTGCTTTTCTAATTTTAAGACGTTCGCCCCATTATTTTGACGATTTTAAGAACGTTCGACCCATTTCTGTCAATTTTAAGAACTTTCGTGCCATTTAGGTGTCGATTTTATCCTGGCGAGCGATAGCGAGCCTGTAATTTAAGAGGAACCGGCTTTCAGCCGGGAATTTTTTCTACCGAAAAATGTACAAAATTATCTTGAAAGAGGCTCAAGGGGGTGTAATTTTAAACTTGATGAAAACGTAGGGAACAAACTAAATACCTCCCCTTAACCTGTTCAGTACCGGTGTCGGCCTTCGAACTTTATTCCGGATACTATTAGACGATTTTTTCATATTAGGAAGGACGTCTGCCAAGTTAAAGGTTAGCTGCCTTCAATATTAATCAGTGTAGCTACCGCATCTCCTTCCTCACCTTCATAAAATCGTCAAAATTTAGCTGAAATCAAACACGAAAGACGTCACGGGCACAGAAGGGGTTGGGGATAGGGTTAAGCGGAAATAGGGTTGTATTGCTTCATTATTGGGCACAGTGGAGAGAGTTATTCAGCGTCACTTATCAGAGATAACCTATTATGACGATTATCTCTTCATTGTCATTTAACCCTTTCAGCACCATGGCGTACTTTTCATCATATTATAGTTAACTACCATTAAACGATTTTCTATAGTTTGTAATCTATCTATAAGACTCAACTAGGCAAATACGATCTAAATAAACCCTCTTAGTAATATAGGTCCTACTTAAACTGCATGAAGGGGGGATGGGCCGGTTTTCTGGACCAATTTCTCCCTTATGTTTAGCCCCATTAGTTTTCAGATGTTAAGATGTTTCCCCCATTAGTTAGTCGATTTTAAGACCTTTCACCCATTTTTTTTTTTTTAATTTAGACCTTTCGTGCTATTTAGGTGTCGATGTTTTCCCTGGCGAACGATAGTGAGCCTGTAATGTTGGAAGAACCGGCCTTCGGCCAGGACATTTTTCTACCGAAAAATGTACAAATTAATCTAGAAGGGGGATCTAAGGGATGTTTTTGTTTTTTTTATTTGATGAAGGTCTAGGGAGGAAACTAGAAAAATAACGAATTCATGCAAAACTCGCCCAGAAAGTGAACCATCTCCCCTTAAATCGTCAACAAATAGCCAGAATCAAAGGTGAAAAAGCCTGATGGGACTGAAGGGGTTAATGGTAGGTTTGTTTATTTTCTGAACCCCTTCTCCTTCATAATTAACCCCATTAGTGTTCAGATTTTAAGACGTTAACCCCATTAGTTTGGCGATTCTAAAACCTTTTGTGTAATTTAGGTGTCTATTTTTTCCTGGCGAGTTATAGCGAGCATGCAATCTAAGAGGCACTCGGATATCATTCTATCGACAAATTTACAAATATATCTCGAAGGTGGGTTATGGGAATATATTTGTAAGCTTGATGAAGGTCTTGGAAGGAAACTAAGAACATAATAAATAAATATATAAATGAACAAATAAATACCAATCTTCCCTTAAGGGGGTAGTGCTTGGTGTTTTATCTATATATTTAGTAATTAATATATTTTTGAGTTTCCTCGGTAAACCTCCATCAAACCTAGAAAAACACCCCCCAGACCAACTTACAAGATAAATGTGTACATCTTTCGGTAGAAGAATGTTCCGGCCGAAGGCCGGTTCCTTCCAAAAGTAGAGGCTCGCTATCGCGCGCCAGGGAAAAATCGACACCTAAAGGACACGAAAGGTCTTAACAATTTAACAAAAAAAAAATGCGGCGAAAGTGCTGAAAATCGCCAAACTAAAGGAACGAACGTCTTGAAACCTCCAAACTAACATGCTAAACATGAGGTAGAAGGGGGTACTGCCCCCTTAAATGCGGAGGATGGCGACTCTCTTGTATGGAACTAACACAAACCCTTCTGTACCGGTGACGTCTTTTGGATTTTATTTTAGCTATATTTCGACGTTTTTATGAAGCTTAGTAAGGATATATGGCAGCTAAAAGGATTACTTGAGATAGTTTTGTGCCTTTTAATTGGTAGACGTCCTTCGTAATCTGATTAAAATAGTTTAATAGTTACCAGAATATAATGAAAAGGACGTCACCTGTAATGAAGGGCTTAACATAACACACCAGCTACAATACCCGTCACTATAGTATGTTCAGAATTATTAGGCCAGGAATCACGAACTCTAATCTTTACAATTCAAAGGAGATTAGAGTGATCGAGCTCATACGTCTACCATTTGGGAAGAGTCAGCCAGGGAATAGGTTTGGAAATATACAACCTATCTGCTCTAACCCTTTCCGAGTTCCATAGCTAAGGGGACAAAACTACTGGCCTACAACTCAAAGCAGATTAGAGCGATCGAGTTAATACGTCTACCGTTTGGGAAGAGTCAGCCAGGGAATAGGTTTGGATATATACAAACCTTTGAGTTCGATAGGTAAAGGGGCAACATTCCTGTCCTACTTTTACTGAAGAGGCTTTTGTGTGTGTGTGTGAAAACTTGCATTCCTTTTATCTTAGGTCGGAGATGAGAAAGGGATTCTTGTTCTTGTGTTTTAATTAGTGGGCTGTTATTTTTATTAACCGCTGTGCCATTCATATTCTTCATTAGTAAACTATTTCCGCGTTCTGCATTGGTGGGACTTTTCTTTTCTACATCAGAGGACTGAATTGAAGAGATTTTTGTCTTGTTCGTCATGTTTGTTAGGGGTGAGGTACGGCGAGTTTTAGGGCATCAGTATTGAGGAACCTTGACGCCTTTTATTTTTATTTTGTATTAATTTATTTGTATTATTTGTATTTGTATTTTGTATTAACTATTTAACCCATTGAACATTATGACGCATTTTGACAGTTCATTCTAACTATTATTTAACGTGTTAATTACTTCAGGAGGAACTTTTGGGAGCTAGGGAGTTGTTGTTGTTGTTGTTGTTGATGTTCCCCAGGCTGCCTGGCCGAACAGCCCCAAGGTCCCGAGCAAGGCCAAGGCCATAAAGCGCCCCCACAAAACCCTCCCTGCTTACCACTAACAAAACCCAGGTGACCGAAGCCACTCTAAGGCAGGGAGCTGAGGAGGGCGCGGAAACGCCCGAGAAACCAAAGCCCCACCCAAGGCCCTGTGCCCCTCAGCAATTATGAAGGGAAAGTTGAGGGGCAAGGGAAAAATGTGACGCTTTGGCTCCCAATCTGCCAACTTTTAGGTTGGCAGTAGGGAGGTCGATCCACGGAAAAGACGCCGTCACTTGAGATCTAGAAGATATATAAGTAAAAGGAACAGTCAGAGTAAGCTATGGGTATGGCAGAGATCGCTCAGCTCTCACTCTGATAGACCAGCCCATCACCACATGACTAGAACCCAATCCTCTCAGCATCAGCTAGGAAAGGCCCTAGAAAGCCGCCTTTGGCGGGGGGATAGCTCCCCTACTTCAACTCCTTTCGGAGTTGGGCACCCGCCACCACACTAATATTTGGTATTGATAAATACGTTCAATGTAATGAAAACATAGAGTGGGATTTAGCTAGGGAGTTAAATTAAAGAGTTTGTATCCCTCTGAGTTTTAGAGGTGCTTCCTAATTTGGCTAAAATCGTCTAATAATAAAGTGTTAATATGCGTCCCAAGATACTAAAAGAGTTATTTGTTGCCTGGCTTGCATTACACTATTTAAAGGGCTTACGGGAATCGAAGGGTTAGTTGAGATTATTATTACTTCTTTGATTGCTAGAGATTAATCCAGATCTTAATATGATCCTCTAGTATTTGTTCAGATTAAAATTCAAATTTCGTCTTTGTATTTGTTTTTTCTATGTGAGTGAGGGAGGCAAAATTCAGAACTGCCTGTATCGAGTGCCTCACCCAGAGTTGATATAGTGACAGGGCCAAAATCAAGGGACGTTAACCCCATCTGTAGCGGTGATGTCCTTTTAACTATATTTTGACCACTATTAGACGACTTTATTCAGCTTAAAATGGGCCTCTAGCACTTAACAGGTTGCGAATGATCTCACTTTTACCCTTTTTGCTAAAACAGACCTTTCTTAAGCTGCATAAATATAGCTAGAATACAATTCAAAAGACGTCGTCGGTACAGAAGGGGTTAATTATGTTGTGTTGTTGTTTATCCTATATAAATAAAATCTAGTGTTTTTATTTTTTTCCGGCTCACGATAAATCATTATGTCCTAATCTTGATCAGCTACAATGAATATGTTTTATCGAAATGTTGTGTTAATTATGAAAACTTGACATTAATATGCCACAGATAATTTGTGATTTCATATTTATTTCATTAAGTACCGACAAATCAGCTGCTAAGGGCTTCAGTTTCCCCAGGTGAAAGCATTAGAATATTCACACAAACAGATTATATCGCTACTGGCATTTGTGAAAATTAGTATTGTTCTCTTCATTTGTACTGTAAAACAAATATGTAAAATGAATTATAGAAGACACACAAATACCTCTATCGAGTTCCACGACGGTTTGTTACTTGTATATTACAGTGATATCACGACATTGAGACCGTAAATAATGAGAATACCGACGGTGTGTTAACTTTATGACAATTGACTTTACGATATTATATTGACGATAGCGCTGCCGCCTCTGTAACAATAAGTATAATAGAATATTATATTACTTTGTGGTTCAAGATGCACTATAAACCCATTCAATCAGACGCCGATTTCTGTACGCTAATGATGTCAACACCAGATTATTTGTCTTTACAAAATGCTTTCATTTACTTCATTTGAGGGTCATTGATGTTAAAACAACAATATATAACATATAAAACTTAATTCAAATTATTTCTATAGGTTGATGAAAAATTGTTTTGCGAGTTCGGTCCTTTGAGATCTGTGCGCCATAAGTTGTTCTTTCCTCTCACATCCTAGGTTCGAATCCCTGGACTGCCACATGTATTTGTTGATTTCATTAATTGAGTTTAAGAGTAAAGTCGGTTGGTGGAGGTAACATAATAACATACACATTACGCTATTCAGTGTGCAGTTGGTTCTGAGTACGGTCGCGATAATAAGTCATGGCCCAGCCGTCATTACGTTTGGCATGCTCTGTGCTGTATTAATGTCTGTCAGATGTTGAATAGGGTGGGTAAGTGTTGGAACAGGTTTGTATATTTCACTCGATATGAAGAAATGAAGCTTAGATATTGCTGATACCAATTGTTGATAAAACATAATTGGTGCCGAAACATCACTTATTAGCGTGACTATACATGATGAGACTGATGTCCAGTATTCGATAAATGGATAATAATCATAGTTATGTGCTGAACCCTTAACTTTCTTGGTAGTGTAATGGTTTGAGTGTTAAATGTATGTTTGTGGTGTTCCTGGTTCGAATCCCGGGAGGATCAAATGGTTTCATTAATTTAATTTGGGGGTGATTGATGCTAAGAATGAAAGTAAATCTAGATTGATATTTCTAAGAAGAATAAGGTTAACGATCATTTCACTTAATCTTTAAGCTCTGACAGTTCTTCCTAAGTTGAAAAAGATGCCTAGAGGTGGCTATATCGGAAAACAATAACATCACCTGATTGAAAGTGTTATATTTGTGTTCCTGTTTCAGTCCTGCGATGCTATTATGGTACCAACATAAAACCGTGTATCTATAAACTTAAAGGGTCAGTGGGTGTTTCTTGTGTCTATTTATTCAGTTATTCATATATATTTTACCTTCCACGCTAGACCTCCATCAAGCTTAAAATACAACCCCTAGACAAGATAAATGTTTACATTTTTCGGCCGGTTCCTCCTGAAATTACAGGTTCGCTATCGCTCGCCAGGAAAAAACATCGACACGTAAATGGCACGAAAGTTCTTAAAATTGACAACAAAATGGGGCAAAAGGTGTTAAAATCGCCAAACTAATGGGCCGACCGTCTTAAAATCTCAACACTGATGGGGCTAAACACGAGGGAGAAAGTGGTTCAGGAAAAACGATCCATCTCCCCCTAATCTACCATCGATATTTCTAATTATGCACGATCTCCCTATCCTGATTTGAATGTAAAATACAGGTAAGGAACCGTAAATTTCGTGATAATCTGCGGTATTCCACTATATAACTCTTTTAAGATCCGTTTACGCATTTCTTTTCTGTTTTCTTGCTATTATTAGAAGATTTAGTTTAGTTTAGGAATGGGTATGTGGAAGGCAGAAGGTTGTTGTTGTTGTTGTTGTAGCTGTTCCCCAGGCTGTAAGGCCGAGCAGCCCCAAGGTCCCGAGCAAGGCCAAGGCCATAACCGAGTGCCCCCCACAGAACCCTATCTGCTTACCACTAATAAAGCCCAGGTGACCGAAGCCACTCCAAGGCAGGGATCTGAGGAGGGTGCAGAAACGCCCGGGAAACCCAAGCCCCACCCAAGGCCCTGTGCCCCTCAGCAATTATGAAGGGAAAGTTGAGGGGCAAAGGAAAAATGTGATGCTTTGGCTCCCAATCTGTCAACCTCTAGGTTGGCAGTAGGGAGGTCAATCCACGGAAGAGACGCCATCACTTGAGATATAGAAAATATATCAATAAAAGGAACAGTCAGAGTAAGCTATGGGTATGGCAGAGATCGCTCATCTCTCACTCTGACAGACCAGCCCATCACCAATGATAGACCAGCCCATCACCAATGATAGACCAGCCCATCACTGATAGACCAGCCCGTCAGATGGTTAATTAAGATACCGGTAGTCTGTGTTCATATAATTCACACAGATCCTTCCTAAACTGTATAAAATCGTCTATTGAAAGCCAGAATATACCTTAAAAATGCGTCATAATCTTCAAAGGGTTAAAGTTACTGGTATCTCTGTACATTTTGTTTTTTTGTTTTCTATGTGCATGGGGAAGACAAAAGTGCAGGTTGTCGGTAACGAGTGTCTCCCCAAAGTTAAAAGAGTGACAGAGCCAAATTCAAGGGACATTGGATTTAAAATGCCTAAACACACGAAGTTTAAAGCAGTCTAAGTCATAGGATAAAGTAAAGATTGATTGAGGGAGAGAGTTCCAGAGTTGGGCGAGTGTACGTTCCTAGTTCATAATTTAGTGTGTTATTGTTTTAATTCTGATATATTTTCTTGTTAACTATAACTTATGGAAACATATTTGTGTAGTTAATTTGTCTTGACGATGATGATAAAACTATTATTTTCAATGGTAAGGATCATTTGGAAGGTTTGAAAATAATGTTTGTTAAAAGGTGTTTATTTTATATGTATATCAACATTTCTGATGGATAAAGCCGGTATCACACGAGAGCATTTATGGTCAACATTCGATGATCAACATTTTTCTGGCAACATTTATGAAATATGTTGCACTGGCATTGTAAACTAGACTGTTGCTAGATGAATTAGGTGACCGAAATATTCTAAATGTTGAGCTCATAAGCTCCCAGACCAGTGTTGAAGATAAATGTTGAGGGAAAAAGCGCTCGTGTGATACCGACTTAAGGGGGAGGTACTCACTTTTTCTGGACCCCCTTCTCCCTCATGTTTAGCATATTCGTTTTGAGATTTTTAGACGTTCGTTCATTAGTTTGGCAATTTTGAGACTAATTGCCCAATTTCTTTGTCGATAATAAAACCTTTCGTGTCATTCAGGTGTCGAAGTTTTTCTTGGCGAGCGACAGCAAGCCTGTAATTTTAGAAGTACCCGGCTTTTGGCCGGGAAATGTTTTTTTATCGAAAAATTTACAAATTTATCTTGAAAGGGTGTATTTTTTAAAGTTTGAGGGAGGTCTAGCGAGGAATCTCAAACATTTATTAATAAACAAATATAGAGACTCAAAAAGAAGCAGTACCCCCTTAATATATGCTCGGCTGTGGTGATACGGGTGGTTGTAATTGTGATTGTACAGGGGAAATCATATCTCTTATGTTTAACTCCGTATTTAACCCTTTGATGATCCGATGCCGCATTGGGTTTCTGTTCTCTGGCTATTATTATATGATTTGTTTGCAGATTAGGAAGGGTATTTAGCCTATATATATTTGTTTTTCTATGTGAATGATTGAGACAAAAGGCAGAACTGTCTGTAGCGAGTGCCTCCCCCAGAGTTAAAAGAGTGATAGGGCCAAAATAAGGGACATTCGAGCCAAAATGCCTAGACACATGACATTTGAAGCAATTTAAGTCATAGGAAGAGGGAAAGACTGATTCTGGGAGAGAGTTCCAGAGTTCAGCTGTTGAATAGAAGACAGATTGAGAATAACGTTTCACTCTTGGGTTGGAAAGTTGCACAGGGTAGGGATGGGATTGTGTTGCGAGACGGGTGCTCCGTGCTCTATGAAGAGGGGGTAGTATACACTGAGAGAGCTCTGAGGAACACTGACATTGTAATAGCGGTAGAATAGCGAGATTGTCTTTACACTTTATATTTCCCACAGATCATTCCTAAATTGTATTAAATGATCATACTATAGTCAGGAGAAACGGTCAAAATTCGTCATAATTGGCTTATGGATAAAGTGTGAGAATGCATGTACTAATGTAACCAATGTCTGCAATACTTAACTCAGGCTGTAACAAAACGGGTACCGTACGCATAATGCGTCTGTAAAAATAGCTTTGTGTTAGAATTCGAACTATTTCTAACACAGTTATGATTCGTATATTATAATAACATATTCAGTTGTAAGTGCCAATATTGTTAAGATGTCTAATATATCTTCAAATACATACTGTTCAAATGTATATTAGTTTGGCAACAGATAGTTTGTTCTAGTAGGCCTATGCGGATTGAATGTTCATAGTGCATGCATGTATATCAATGTTTATAATTGCGGTAAAAGTAGATATGATGTGATTTTGAAAATGATGGTATTTAAAGTCTCAGTGTTGTGAGTAATTTTTATTTCGTCCCATTACTTGAAAATATAGAAAGTTATTACGATGGCGACACATGGTTAAAAAAAAAAATATTGTGTGCTTAGGAAGGACCTCTATAAATTGCAAATTAATCGAGTGACTTCCATATTTTTTTCCTAGTTCGAATACAATAATAAAATGTTAGACTTATAACTACCATGCCACTGAAGGGGCTGAATCTTGAGGTTTAATATAATTGTTGTCCACTGCATAAACTTGACGACAACAACAACATTCATGCGCTACCTCCTTATTGCCGGTATAACAGGAAAGGTGGTACAGTCAATATAATCCATTGAATATAATATATTCTGGCGGTTCTCACGGAATCAAAACACTGCACTGTAATATTCGTGTGTGGAAAATAGAACCCATACACGTAACCAAACTGATGCTTAAAACAAGCGTGCAATAAGAGTTTTGACTATAATCCGTTCATTCTAGGTTGGGCAGAAATCGTAACCCCTAACCTCTCATAACTCTAATAGAACAAAAGTAATGCAGATAATATTTCTACCAAATAGGAAGACATGGCTAGGGAATATGTGTATAGATTGAAAACTCATTTGCTCTAGCCCTTTTTGAGTTACAGAGGTTAGAGGTTACGCTTTCTACCCAACCTAGAATGAACAGACTATAAATATTTGAAATTTTCTCAGGCTATATAAAAACGTTTAAGATGCATCCTATAGTGTATATGGGTTCATTAACGAATTATTATGTTTGTTCCACCAACCAACTTACCTCTATACCCAATTAATGAAATCAACAAATGCATGTGGCACTCCAAGGACTCGAACCTAAGATACTCACATCGAAATTCCAGATCTGTGAGGTACAGTATTCTCTAATGTGTTCACACCACAATATCTGTACCAGTTTTATTCCAATTAGGTGGTCTGACTTCTTACACATATATTTAACAGTGTTATCTAGGCTATCTCCCCCAGCCAACGTTCAAACCTAGTATTCGGCAAGAAACCCTGACTTTAATATTGACTGTACAACTGTTCATGTTATACCGGCTATAAGAGGGTACCGGTAACATGACGTAACTTCGGACAGGGAGATAACTTCGGACACTCTAGAAAAAATATACAATGAACCACAGTTATGGGATAAATACATGATGTTATGGAAAAACAAGTATTTCTGCGGTGTTCTTCCATAATGCAGAGTAATTTTTTTCTCCATAACTGTAGCTTACAGATTTTTATCCAGAAATGTCCGAAGTATATCCCCGGTCCGAAGCTAGGCCATGTCACGATACCACATGAAATCTGTTATCAAATTTATACAGTGGACAACATTTATATTATAATTTTGCACTGGCATCAGAAACGAAGCTGAAGATACATATATTTAGATGATATGTTTCTTCTTAAATATTAACTCATAAGCTTCCAGACCAGAGTTGTCGATTAATGTTGAAAGAAACGGCCTTCGTGTGATACGGGATTGAACCCTATCTGGTGCGAGGCGTGTCTGTTTCACTCCACTTATTTGGATATTTTAAAGACGCTTCACCTCATTAGACTGGCGATTTATTGACAGTTCACCCCATTCAGGTGTTAATCCTTTGTGCATGTGCGATAGCTAGCCTGCATTTTAGGAGACACTGGCATTCGGCTGGGACTGTTCTCTACCTAGACATTTACAATTCCAGCTTGAAAGGGGTGTGGGGGGAGGCAGGGATGGGATGTTTTAATTTTATTTTAATTTATTTGTAGTTTAAAAGGGACCTGGGAATAAGTTTCTTTTAGTCTAAAGCGCATGCACAGAATGAATTCCGTGACAAAGATATATCCAAGCAAAAGCCTCAATAATAAATAAACAAAATATCCAAATAACCCCCAAGACGTCCCATGAGATACCCCCTTAAGGAGGGTGACCTGCTTTTTTCTCTGTATTGGTTGTATCCATTCGGCCCCATTCAGCCTACTGTTTTAAGACAATTATCCTCATCTAGGTGTCGATTTTTCTGTGGCGAGCGATAGCAAGCCAGAATTTTATGGAGAAATCCGTCTTCACTGGAGACATTTTGTTATCGAAACACTTACAAACTTAGCCAGCAGTCTATCTCATGTTCCCAAATATGGTGGATCGCTATCGCTCACCAGGTACTAATCGACACCTGGATGGGGATACACATCTTAAAACAGTAGGCTGAATGGAACCGAATGGATACAACCCAGAGAGAAAAACAAGCAGGTCACCCACCTTAAGGGATTCCAACCAACAGTCTTTATCGTCGCCTTGAGAATCTTGACCTGGATGGTGGCAATAGTGTAATTATTATGTTTTTTACACCAACCAACTTCACATCTAAACTCAATTAATGATATCAACAAATACATATGACACTCCGAGGACTCGAACCCAGGATACTCACATCGAAATTCACCGCACTATGCATTACGATATCAAGACAGTTAAAGAAATATGGACAAGCCTACGACTTATTATGCAGTTTCGAATCCTGCATATTAATCTGAGCATGTACATGTATTCCAAATACTAGAATAGTAGTAAGTTATATTATAGGAGTAGGTGATATCTTTAACTGTGTTGGTGGTGTAATGGTTTAGATGTTTATGTTCTGGGTGTGGTGTCCCGAGTTTGAATCCCGGGAAGACCATATGCTTTCTTTTGTTTTTTCAAGTGCATTGGGGTTTGTAATTGATGATTAATGTTAGTAACGGGGTGTTACTTATTACGGGTTCTTAGCTGAATTATACCTGTACATGATGATTAGGAGACAGGTAATAACAAGTCATATTAACCCTTTCACGCTTTTATAACGCAGAGGTTGCCAGATTAGCAATACTAAATAGAGTTCTCTCACTCTTATAATTACCTCTCCAAAATTAGTTTCTGCCCACAGCTAAGTAAAAGACAACTGCAGAGGTTGAAGTAACTAAACTAAAGGTTTCTAAATACCCCTGATGGTAACGAAGGCTTTAAAGCATCCCTAATAGGCTCATAATCACGTCGTAAGCGTGAAAGGGTTAAGATTAATTTAGTTGTTAGTGATGGTTAGCCACACACGGATACCATAGTCTCTAGGCCTATATTCTATGTATACTATTATGTGTTATGCGTTGTATATTTGTATTTGATAGTGACAGATAACCTGAATGTAAATGTGATAGTTGGGTTGGGTGGTGGCTGATAATGACCGTGTTTGATGGAAGTGCAATAATGGTTTGGTGGTTTTCACAAGTACGTCACGGTAGCCTTGTCCGTTTGCTAGTCATTCAAGTGTGACTTTATCCTCATGACTAAGGAACAAGTGGCTTAATTCTCCACTTTTGGTAGTTCACTACATTGACGAATATTAGGGGACGGTGTGAAACGTTATTCCCGAAAATCGATGCAACACTGCCTCTGAAACCCACAGTAGGTAGGCTACACGTCATCTTCAATAGATCTATAACATCAGAGAAGTTCCTAATTACACTTCAATGATGCTAAGTAAGGTATAGTTAGCATAATATAGTAAGGTATAGTTGTTGTTGTTGTTGTTGTTCCCTAAGCTGCCTGGCCGAACAGCCCCGAGTCCCTGAGAAAGGCATGGCCACGATCGGGCTTTCCCACAGAGCTCTCATTGAGTGTAGATTGTGTTGTTGGCGTAAGTGGTTGTGTGAAATGCAGTCTTCTATGATGTGTTTAATGGTATGGGGTGCTGTGTTACATCCCGGGCAGGCGTCGACAACGGAGTCATCCAGTCTCTTCTGATAGCTCAGGAGAGCTGGATGGTGTCCGCATCTCAGCCTGGCCAGGTGGACTCTGTCCTCGCGAGGAAGGGAGGATTCGGAAGGATGGATTTCGGGAGGTCGTGCATGCAGCTGCGTGTTGTCTGTGAGTGAGTGGATGGATCGGTGAGAGATATAAGTATGGATATGCTTCTGGAAGTTGGTTCGGGGTGGGCAGGGAGGGAGAGAGGACAATAATTGTGTGTGATACCGTGTGCTGGGTGTTGTTTTGATATTTCTTGGTGTCTGTGGGTGTGTTGCCATGTAGTTTAGTGGGTGGTCTTCGTTCGTGGAGGCTGCTGCCAGGAATTGAGTGCCTCTCATGTCCAGATGGTCTTTGACTTTGAGGATTTTAGTTTCTTGATGTAGGTGATCTGTGGGTGAAGTAGCTGTGCAGCCTGTAATGATCTTCAGGGCTTTGTTTTGAATAGTCTGTAAGGCCTTATGATGTGGTTCAGCTAGGTTAGAAGCCCAGGCTGGGCTTGCGTATTCCATCACTGATCTTATGTATTGATTATATACTGTGGTGGTAGTTTCTTTGTTGTGTCCAAATTTTGTGTGAGCAAGTGACCTGAGGGCGTTAAGTCTGGGTGTCAGTTTCTTTTTAATGTTTGTGGTGTGCTGTTTGAATGTCATATGAGTATCATATGTTACTCCTAGGATTTTGGGTGTGTGTATGTGTTAGGGGTGTGTTGTTTATGGTGAGTTGAGGGATGTATTCGTGTTCTCCTGTCCAACTTGTGAGCAGGGTTGCGGTGGATTTGGCTGGGGCTAGATTAAGTCTGTTTGTAGTGCACCAACCATGTAGTGTGTTGAGATAGGGTTGAAGGAGATCTGTTGCTCTTTTTGGGTCATGGTGTGTGCATGTGAGTGTTATGGCATCTGCATAGGAGGCTAAGTTTATTTGGGGCGTATTGGGTGTAGTTATATCGTGCATGTACAGATTGAAGAGTGCGGGCGATAGGACGGATCCTTGTGGGACTCCGTTTGGAAAGTTTCTGATTTTAGATGACTGACCGGCAAAAGATACGTGTGCACATCTGCCTGCTAGGAAGTTGGCCAGCCACCTTTTTGTGTTGTTGTGCATGTTTGTGTTGTAGATTTTGTTTGTTAGGTTGTGGCGGGGGATGGCATCGAAGGCTTTACTAATGTCGAGTGTGGCTAATAGTGATCTGTGTGGTGGTCTAGCTGAGTTGATGCCGTCGAAAGCTCTTTGTGTAAGGTCTGTGAGAAGAGTGTTTGTGGAGTGCAGTGGCCTAAAGCCATGTTGTGTTGGAGCTAGGGGTAGGTCAGGTGTAATTAGTTGTAATACTAGGCGTTCCATGACTTTGGAGGGGGAGCAAAGAAGTGTGATGGGGCGGTGCGAGGAGGGTAGCGTTGGGTCTTTGTTGGGTTTGGGGAATGTGATGATGATACCATGCTTCCAAATGTCTGGTATTGTGTTGTGTGAATAGCTGTAGTTTGATATGTTAGTGAGTGCTTGTATGACTTGTGGTCCCAGGTGTCTGAGGTGTATGTTGCTTATGTTGTCTAGGCCACAGGCGGGTGAGTGCTTGAGATTGTTGATGATATGCTTTGTCTGGTGATTGGTGAAGGGTGTATAGTCAGGGTCTATGGGGAATTGTCTCTTACGTCGGATGACACGTCGGTCGTCCTTGTGAGGTTTTAGGTAGCTGACATGTGAAAAGTGATTGATGAGAGTGTTTGCTTGTTGTTTACATGAAGGAGTAGAGTCTGTTGTTGTGATTACAGCATGTGATTGTGTTGTGTTGCTGTTGGAAAGTGTGATGCTGTTTAGTGTTTTGTAGAGTTTTTTTGGGGTTTGTTTTGTGATCAAGTGTTTGTAGGAAGTTATTCCAATTTAGTTTTTGTTGTTCTTGTATTTTGTTGTTAGTTTGGGTGTTGAGTGCTTGAATTTGTTGTGTGATGTCTTGTGTGTGGGGTGCTGGGGAGTGTTTCAGTATGTCGCGTTGTCTGATGAGGTTTTGAATTTCCAATGTGAAGTTGGGGTTGTGTCTTTTCCTGTTACCTCTTGGAATGTGTTTCTTGTCAGCGTTTTGGATAGTTTTATTGAGTATGTGTACAGCATTGTTGATGTTAGTGATGGGTGTACTGTTTAGAGTTGTGAAGTGTTGTTCTGTCTCATTTGTGAATGCTTCCCAGTTAGCTTTTTTATAATTGGTGTATGTGTGTTTGTGGCTAGCTGGGGTGAGTCTGGTTTTGGTGGTGATAATGATCGGGAGGTGGTCAGAGCCTAAGGTTCTGACCACCCTCCAGGATGTTGTGGGGGCGAGTTCTGGGGAGCAAAAGGTGATGTCTGGAGATGATGGGTTTATAGAGGGCTTGGTGAGGAATATGGGTATGTTGATGGATGTCGTTAAGGATGATGAGGTTATCGGTTTGGTTTTGTAGTACCAGCCCTCTGTCTGTGTCGGGGTTGTCGACAAACCAGGCCGACGTCTTGGCATTGAAGTCACCACCCAGGATGATGTGTGGGGTGTGTGGGGTGTTTGTGATGTGTTGTAAGTGTGGTCTGTATTCATTTGGTACTGTAGGGGATGTTTGGGGAGGGATGTATGTGTTTATGATGGTTATGTTGGAGTTGTTGCCAGTGCGTATTTTAATTGATTGTATTTCTGTTGTGTTATCATTTGGGGGGAGGAGGGATTTGGTTTGTACACTGGTTACTATGTATGATATTTCTTTGTGTACCAGGGTGATGAGTCCACCGCCCCCGCCGACAGCCCGGTCTTGTCTGATGGTGGTGAAATTATGAAATGTGGGTGTTTTTTGTGTTGTGCGGAGTTTTGTTTCTTGTAAGATGGCAATGTGTATGTTGTGTTGCTTGATGAAGTGTGAGAGTTCGTGTTTCTTTGTGTTGATGCCATCTATGTTCAGTTGAAGAATGTTAATGTTATGTGCACGATGTATGTTGGGTGCTGCTGCACGAGGATGGGGTGGGGGTGGGGGTGAGGGAGGGGCTGGGGGTTGGGATGGGTGAGGTGGGGGTGGGGATTGGGGAGCAGGAGATGGGGGTTGGAATGGATTCGGATGGGGTGTGGTGTGGTGTGTTGAGTTGAGGATGTGGATGGTATGGGAAGGTTAGGTGGGTTAGGGAGGAGAGGTGGACGGGTTTTAGGGGGGGGAGTGGATGATATGGGAAGGTTAGGTGGGTTGGGGAGGAGAGGTGGACGGGTTTTAGGTGAGGGATTTGACTGGGAGAGGGAGGGGCATGAGGAACAGGTCCAGGTGTTTGTGTAGTGTTTCTTGGAGGCAAGTGTTGTGCAGGTGAAGTGGGTCCAGTTCCTGCATGAATTGCAGAGAACTGAACCCTTAGTATGGCGACTCGAAGTGATGGGTTTTGAGCAAGTTGGACATATGTATGTGTACGTGGGTCCTGGGTTGCTCTCAATGTCTCCGGCTAGAAGAAGTCTTCGAGAAATGACAGCCGGAGAGTCATTTCTCGGTGTAGGAAAAACTGTGTGATGTGTGTGGTGTGAGAGGTGTGGAAATTCCCGGCGCGACCGAAGCCGCTCCAAGGACCCGTGCCCCCAGGGAGGGGGCAGGGGATGGTTGTGACGGTTTGGCTCCCGAAACTGCTCCCCGCGGCAGGCATCCGGTTTTCCTCCACTGGTCGTTGATTTTGTCTTCGGCCGTGGAGGGTCGGCAGCCATCCGCGGTTGGCAGCCTCGGGAGGTGGCCCCACGGCGTAGACGCCGCCACATCAGGTATAGTTAGTATATATAGTAAGAACTACTTTAATTATACACATAATTTCAAGAGTTTGTATTTGACACTGAATGTTTAATTAATACAATAGTATAATTATTTTTATTCGAGGTGCCTGATTACTTTTGTAGGACTTAAGGAGAGGCAGACCGGTTTTCTGAACCCCCTTCTCCCTAATGTTTAGCCCCACTAGTTTTGAGATTCAAAGACGTTCGGCCCATTAGTTTGGTGATTTTAACACCTTTCGCCCCATTTCGTTGTCAATTTTAAGACCTTTCGTGCCATTTAGGTGTCGATTATTTCCTGGCGAGCGATAGCGAGACTTTTATTTTAAGAGGAACCAGCCTTCGGCCGGGACATTTTTCGACCGGAAAATGTACAACTTTTTCTTGAAGGGAGGTCTAGGGGGTGTTTTTCTAAGCTTGAATACATTAATTAATAGACCAAGCAAACGGCCAGTCTCCACTTAACTGAAATAATGAGTAGATAATTGCTCAACAAAATTATTTTTCACTTGGCACATATTTTGATCTAAGTTTGTCGACGAACTATATAATTTGCCTGTGTATTGTAAGGATAATATGCATTCAAAGTTAACAGAATATGCATGCATTAAAGAGTTGTATTACAGTCGATTCTACAAGAAATGATTTAGTGGTAGATTTGTAGGGAAACTTGGATCCACTAAGAGTTTAAATATTTACTTAATGATGTAGAAGGATTTTGTAGTATAGACCTTTGTTTTAATATATACAAGAGTTTACAAAATAACATAATTCTGTTGCACTGAAGGTGATATTTTCATATGATAGTACATGGTGGACTTGGCTAGTGTCGTACCGTAGTACATGGTGGACTTGGCTAGTGTCGTACCGTAGTACATGGTGGACTTAGCTAGTGTCGTACCGTAGTATGATGCATAACAATGTGCATAAACGTTGTGCATAATTATTTACCCTGCAATTAAACAGTAGCTTCCTTACTATATTATAGATACCAATAGATGGCTCTACTTAGCTTAGGACTTACCACTAGTAATCTAAGGATTAATGACTATCACAATTTGCTCCTTAGCTCTGACCTGGATATCTAACGAAAATAAAGTAGCCTGCCGGAAGATGGAATAAAGCCAATATTGGCGTCGTGTGACTGAAAGGGTTAACAGGGAACCAGTTTGGTTCCCTTGAATTTTACAGCCGAGCAACACGAGCACGTTTTGGTATCCTCGGTGTGGATACAAATACACTGACGTACACAGCCAAAATGTGTCTATAGTTTAGAACATATAGCTTAAAACATTGCTACACATATTCATAATGATTAATTCAAACACGTTCATAATGCCCATATATAACAAACTAGCATTACTATAAGATACTAACAATATAATGAGGTTAACATGTCGGATGTATAGTGTATATGCCAAACATGAACCAGGGAAAACTGATGTGAATAAGTGAAACCGTGAATGAGTGCGTGAAATATTATATTGGTTAATTATGGTTCGAATCATGTCTGCGGCATATATGTATATATATATATATATAGCTTATAATTATATACTGTATATATTTCCTTTTTGCGGTCACAAGACAGGCATGGGTATTACCGAAATGTTACCGTTATCCTAACGGTAACACAACTACCTAAGCACCAACATTAATTTAGTTATCTTTGCTTAACCTGGCAAAAAATGTGTTTGTTACCATCTTAATTACTCAGCTGTTACAACGTTATTATAGTAGTATGTACGTTGTTAAGTACGACAAATTCGCAATAGTATAATGCAGAGTCATACAGTAGTAGTTTCATATTTGCAAATAGTTATGGAAAATGAGCTGCTAAACGAGTAAAATATCTGCCAATTAAAAAAATAAGCATAGTTAATTACTGCCTCATTACCGCAATATACCGAGGAATACCTTCGTTAAAACAGCGTGATATTGAATAAGTTTTTCGAAGGTCATAAATCATGGTGCATTACTGTTAATTTGACGGGTGATGCTTAATCTTTACAACAGTTACAACAATTAACGTATACTATTGACTGAGAAGGTATACGGATAAATTATGGTAAGTACCATTGACAATAATTGGATTTGTCTAGTAATCTTAACAATGGCGTATTTCGTCATTATATAATTAACTATAATTATAAAACAGAGATGTAGTATTTTCTTATTCTGCAATTACGTGTCAGGAAATTGGTTGCTGGAGGATATAATTTGCACCTAGTTATAGTGAAAAGATCAAGCTTCTATTTAAGGTGAATTTATACTTGCACAAAAAGCAAATCGTCCTGTGGTTGTTGTTGTTGTTGTTGTTGCTATTCCCCAAGCTGCCTGGCTGAACAGCCTCAAGGCCCCGAGCAAGGACAGAGCCATAACCGAGCGCCCCCAGAGAACCCTCCCTGCCTACCACAAAAAAGCCTGGGTGATCTTAGCCGCTCACAGGCAAGGAGCCGAGGAGGGTGCGGAAACGACCAAGATACCGAAACCCCACCCAAGGCCTCGTGCTCCTCAGCAATTATGAAGTGAAATCTGAGGGGCAAAGGAAAAATGTGACGCTATGGCTCCCAATCTGCCAAACCTCGAGAGTTGGCAGTAGGGAAGTCAATCCACGGAAGAGACGCCGCCACTTGAGATCTAGGAAATATATAAGTAAAAGGAACAGTTAGAGTATGCTATGGGTATGGCAGAAAATTCTTAACTCTCACTCTGATAAGACCAGCCCATCACCTGTGGTAGACAAGATCACCGTAATTTTTTTTGTTTTTCTTTATTCCAACTATTCCCTCTCGGGCATAGGCTGAGAGCATGTACATTCACCGCTCAACACGGTGAAGCCCATGAGGTCTTGTTCCAGCCTAGGACGTGAGACAAGTGAAGCACGAGCTACACCCAGCCTTCGCCAACCTGCCATCGCTGACGCAAGGCTCTTGGTTGCCCACTCATGGCAGGGCTTCCACACGTAAAAAGTCTTCTTCCTTAGATACTTGTCCAAATTTCCTTAGATTTCCTCAGATTCCTCTGCGAATTTCCTTCAAATTTTCCTTAAAAGATAAAGTCCTTTATAATATGATTTGATGCCTATGTTACCAATAATATTATTTTGCTTTTGTTTTAATACCCTTACTATACCAAACCACGACTAAGGTTTGAGGATTTAGTAAAGTTTTCCAAAATATTATTTTTGTGCAGAGCGCTTGATAGGATACATACCTCATATTGAGCAGTTTATGAAGGCCTACAGCTTTTTCATAGCTAATACTCCTGAAAATAAAACTTGGTTGCATTAACGAAATACATGCAATGAAAATATTGTTTTTCAGAGTTCTTCCTAATTTGAGGACTCCTATTACTGTCGCATAGTTTGTGTTGTGCCAACTGCCAAGGTAGCCTATATCAAGGAAAAAAATTAAATGCAATGCAATTGTTTTTATTAAACGATAGAACACAAAGGGAAGTACATGGAAACCAATAATAATGAACAATAATATATTTGTTAGGGAGGAATAATCTTTGACTACATCACTTGAGGTAATAATAAATAATAAAGATTATATATATAGGCATATATATATATATATATATATATATATATATATATATATATATATATATATATATATATATATAAGAACGTAAACAGTGGCTTCGTTAAACATCTTGTTCATAACATAATTATTTATGATCTGTTTTACTGTTTTGTACAACATTGATTTTTTTCAAGTAATAATGGTGAAAATTATAATTTGTACATTTTTCATTTTACCTCCTTCATATAAAAATACAAGAATATTTTGCAGTAATTGATTTTAAGGCAAAATGTTGCTCAACTTAGTAATGATTAGTATTGATTACTGAATAAATAAGTGCCTTAACTTTAATGTGACAAAAATTCATCAGAAATACAGGATAATATCAACATAAGTAGCATTAAATTTGAACTATACATTATATAATGGAAATAATAAGTTATTATAAAATGGCTTCTCCTAATACCTTGATTTAAAGTAGAAAATTAATGGGTTTAATGCAATAATTCTTCATTTTACTGTGGCCTACTTTATTCTGTCTGTTTGGTGACTGAGTTACTGAGTTCTTAAGGATTCTACAAATTTCTTCAAACCGGTCTACCACAAATTGGTTCTTCAAAGTTTAATTATAATAGGGATTGGTTTTATTATATTACACATTAAAATTTGAAATATATTTCTAAATTCCTCATAATTTCTGATTTTCCTTGCTCGTTTTGCCAGATTTCCTGAGAATGTCCTTAAAATTGGCATTTCCTTAAACTTGTCATTAAAAGATCCAGATTTCCTGAAATAAGGATGATTTCCTTGAATGTGGAAACCCTGACTCATGGCTCGAAACAGTCTCACTTCTGAGGCTGCTTCGCCTTTATGCTTCACTGTCTCATCTCCTCGACTCAGACCCTCACTCTCAGAAGGCCACCTATTGAGCAATTAACTCACTAGGCATTGCCCCCCTGTAGCATATTTTTTTTTAATATGGGAATATTCGTACAGTGCTATTTAATCAGGGAACACGTTCTTCCATCTTACACCTGCAGTGTACATGTTAGGTAATTGTATGAGATCATTGGAATAAAATACAAAGCCGCCATATGATAAGATAAATTAGTTTTATTGTATGTTTATAATGCAGACGTTTCTCTTTCTAATCACTAACTACAGTGCATTCATTCGACATATATCGACAGGCCCCGCCCGCTTCCCCAACCGTTATCATACGGCTGGCATGACTGTGCGAGGTAGGGGTGTCCAACAAGGTTACCAAATCAGCACAAAAATATTATTTAATCTGTTTGCAGAAGTAACTAGAAGAATACAAACTAGTAAATGCCTACCTAATATTGCTAGAATATTACTCCAATATTGATAACATGTGCTAAAAGATTCGGAGTATAGCCAGCATTCTTATTGCTAGGTGTAAAATATTGCCGCTAGATCAAGTCAATATTTATTTATCAATTTAAATTATTAAAAATGGCCTACAAAGCCATCTACCTTTCTACATCAATGAGTGAGAAAGAAATGTTAAGACTGGAGCCTGTCTTTAACAGCTCCATTCCTTGTTCAAGTAAATACTTTTAGATCTAGCGGTAAGGTAGCTACATTGGCAACGCCGGTGTCTTCTCTCTCAACTGTCAATGCGCTGTCATTCAAACGTCAGTTCAGATCCCTCCCGTCTTCTGAAGGGGGAAGATGGCGTCTCCTGCCCATACCCCTGGCAGATCTGCTGGTTCTCCCCGACTTGTCAGTCAAGCCAGGAATATTGTATTAAATGTATTCAAGTATTTTGATAAGGAGAAAACTGAGCCAGTTGATGTGGTGGTGCTCCTCGTGGTACAACCTGGAAACGTCATTATTGGCGGCTAAATGAATCACAAAATTATGATCTACACAAGTTGACTGATCAGTCAAAATTTAATCACTTCACAATATGAGAGAGAGAGAGAGAGAGAGAGAGAGAGGGAGGGAGACTGAGGCACACAGACAAGGGAGGGGGGAGGCATTACGGTACCCTATACAACTAAAAGCAGTCGCTCGCTAGGTCTAGTTTAATAATTGTCTACCTCTGCTCTGCCCAAGTAGACGAGGTAAAACAATGGTAATGCAGTTTAATTTTCTGTACAATGGTATATGGTAATATTGTATAGTAAAGAGTAACTGCAAATATGCATGTATTAAAGCGCTCTTACATCGTATAATTAATTTTACTTGGAGCTCTTATCAGCTCCGTGGTAAGATGACAAGTGACTTGTCTGAGATTGCGGTATGATAAGCTCTACTTCGTCTACGGCGCTGGTGGAAGCGGGCGGGGCCATAGACTACATATAACCTAGACACGAAAGCGTGACGTCACACGGTTAGTTTGCCGCGCGTCCTAAGGATTTGGTGGCAGCACTATTGTATTGTACTGTAGCAAAGCACCTCAGTGGCTTGTCCTTATTATATAGATAGTCTGTGCGCCGCGCGCGCCTGCCAGCTGGCTTGCTGCAGTGTTTCGAAAGTTAAGGGAATATCTGCAAAACAAGGGAGCAATAGATTAAAGAGGGAACGTATTTAAGAGTTAATTAATGTTGGTAAAAACACTTGTAAATTATTTAGTATAAATTAGATATATATATAAGCAAGATGAAAACATTAAGTATACATATACACTATAAAACATAAGCTACTCATATATGATGCAAGCTGTATACCTTCAAGCAACACAATAAGAATTAAATTGTCATTTTGAATATATATTAGTATGTTACATGTTATGTAGATGTTAATTTGTCAAGTAGCACTAAAACTGGACATTTATACTTATGACATCTAGGGATATTTTGTCCCACCATTGACGTTGGCAACTCCCGAATCTCACATCAACAATGGCGGGTGTTGGAGGAGTTTTGCTTGTGTACCTCCTCATAATGACGACAATTACACGATGACTGGCGCCTTTACAGTAGCCTCTACTTATGTCTATTTAACTATGTCATGTCTGCAGAGTCTCTGGATAATGTTTAATTGCTTATTAATAGCGTTATTAGTACAAGGTAGGGATTATTACGAATTAATGAGGACCAAGGACAAGGATAGTCAATATAATGTCTTTGTGGGGACCCTCCCCTCCCATTGTCCTTTGTGATCGTGCTGCCATCTCTCGAACGCGCGGCTCACTATTTACAGATTTGTGGCGTCTTCTTTCCTGTCTAGGTTATATGTAGTCTATGGGCGGGGCCTGTCGATATATGTCGAATGAATGCACTGTACCTCCTGCTAACCGATTTTATGTTGTGTGTATTCTGCGGAAAATATTAAAATCATTCACTTTAGTTATGAACTGGCGCTCTCAGTTTGGAAGTTAGGTCTTAATAGAAAATAGGTGAACAGAATATCATATGATCTGCTTAACCCTTGATGTGTATGCTAGTATGTTTCCTCATATCCTTTGGCTATCATTAGAACATTGTATTGATTTTAGGATGGACCTGTGGAAGTTAAACAGTTGAATCTATCTATCTATTGCCTGACGCCGTGATCCCCGGGGCGGTGGCCACAAACGAAACGCCCCCATGCACCTCTGTCCCCAGTCAGTCAATGCCCCTCCTCCCAACCAGCACCGCCTTCATCCATATACATCTTCACTCCATCCTTCCACCTCTCTTTCGGTTTATCTCTCCCTCTCTGTCCTTCCAACTCGATCCCAAACACCCTCTTAGTCATTCTCTTGCTTCCCATACGTTCCATATGGCCGAACCATCTCAAGGTACGGTTCCTTTTCACACTTTCCAGCACATCTACCTCCACACCACACCTCCTCCTTACTTCCTCATGCGTCTGTCTATCCCTCCATGTAACTCGGCACGCACTTCTCAAGTAACTCATTTCCACCCCTCTCACTCCGAGTCTCTCTACCAACGTCCATGCTTCACTTCCGTAAGTCAGTGTCGGGATTACTACACTGTCATGCAAGGACTCCTTCACTTCCATATTGACCACCCTATTTCTTGTTACTGCTTTCAGCGTTCCTACAACCCTATTCCCCTATTGCACCCTCTCCCGCACTTCTTCATCCATAGTCCCATCTTTACTCAACACACTGCCCAGATACTTAAATGAGCTGCCAATCTCCATAGCATGACCGTTCAACTTCACCTCACACTCTGTGGCTTCACCCCTTTCGAAGACCATAACTTTGCTCTTCCCCGCATTTACCTTCAGATTCCGTTTTTCACACACAGTTCCAAATGAATGAGACTATCAAATTCAGAATCCCATATATTTTACTTACCGATCTACCTCTCTTTTGCCAAACGACTTGACTTGACTCCATATTTCGAAGCAAATCTCTCTAAGCTCCAAATAATCTTCTAATGAAAGCCAGAAATTTACGACTGCACTATATTATACTAAAGGAACCAATGGAAGCAGACAACTTGAATATAAAAAGGAAGGAGAAGTTCGAAAAATACGATTACTTTGTAATTGTACACTCTTGCGCCGTGATAGCTACGTACACATTTGAATCTGATTAATGTATATGTACTATAACATGTAAAGGCATAGGCTACAAAGTTGCATGGAACGTTACAGAAAATAACTGGATATATTGGTGGTGATTTACTTTTCTACACTTTTCATTCCCATATGTCTTTACAGTGTACTGCATCGGTACAATATAATTATGTGTTATTTCCCAGACTCCTCCGAACTTGGCATCCAAAATTCAACGTTTTAAATGGTTGTACTGTATTTGTACTATGGCTCACGACTGTACATATGTTTCACTGACAGTTTTCCTCTACTACATGTGCTCCTTTACCAGCTATGAGTTTATACTAATGATCAGTTCTAATAATAAATGCAAGTTAAACAAAATATATCACTAAGGCTGAATTGATGAAGAGGGTGCACAAATCTGGTAACCCTACACTGTCCAAACTAATGAATATGAAAAGGGCAATTAAAGTGGCCATAAGAATATAGCCTTATAGAGGTAGGCTATACTGGTAGTAATAAACCCATCTAATATAAGGATAGAACAGTAGATCACTATCAATATACCCAATGTTTTATATATACTGTATCTTCTATACTCTTATATACCCTTTATTATATTACAAAGTTTTCCAAATCCTCCCGGGCCGAGAGACTCAAAGGTGGTACAAATTTGTAAACAACTTAATTTAAGGGGAGATAGGTGTATTTAAGGGGAGATAGGTGTATTTACTTGCTAACTGGTGTATCTTGTTAGTAGTGTTTAGTTTCCTCCCTAGACCTCCATCAAACTGTAACAAACACCCCCTAGACCCCCCTTCAAGATATATTTGTACAATTTTCGGTAGAAAAATGTCTCGGCCGAAGGCCAGTTACTCTTGAAATTACAGGCTCGCTCTCGCTCGCCAGGGTAAACATCGACACCTAAATGGCACGAAAGGTCTTAATATTGACAAAGAAAGGGGGTGTAAAGTCTTACAATTGTCAAACTAATGAGCCGAACGACTTAAAATAAAAAAATACAATGGGGCTAAACACGAGGGAGAAGGGAACGAGAGAAACCAGCCCATCTCCCCTTAAGGGGGTTGACCTGCTTTTTGTTATTTCTGTCCTTTTCTCGCTTTCTCTGGGTTGTATCCATTCGGCCCCATTCAGCCAACTATATTAAGACGTTTATCCCCATCTAGGTGTCGATTTCTTCCTGGCGAGCGGTAGCGAGCCAGCATTATATGAAGAAATCCGGCTTTGCCGGAGAAATTTTTCTATCGAAAAATGTACAAATTTAGCCTGCTGTCAAAAAAAATAAAAATAAATGCTGGCTCGCTACCGCTCACCAGTAAACAATTGACACCTGAATGGGGATAAACGTCGTAAAACAGTAGGCTGAATGGGGCCAAATGGATACAAGCCAGAGAAAGATAGAAAAGGTCAGAACAAAAAGCAGGTCCCCCCTTATGGCTTTTGACGTACAGTCAGATACCTTTGTCTCTAGCCCACTCATAAGGATTCCTTGGCGCCCTATGGATTAATTTATGCAATTATAACTACCAGGATTATTTTTGGATAGAACCTGCTTTTCATTCAGTAGTATAATTATATAGTTGTGTAGTTGATGTATAACACATTATATAGTTGTGTAGTTGATGTATAACACATTATATAGTTGTGTAGTTGATGTATAGAACATTATATAGTTGTGTAGTTGATGTATAACACATTATATAGTTGTGTAGTTGATGTATAGAACATTATATAGTTGTGTAGTTGATGTATAACACATTATATAGTTGTGTAGTTGATGTATAGAACATTATATAGTTGTGTAGTTGATATATAGAACATTATATAGTTGTGTAGTTGATGTATAACACATTATATAGTTGTGTAGTTGATGTATAACACATTATATAGTTGTGTAGTTGATGTATAACACATTATATAGTTGTGTGTGTAGTTGATGTATAGAACATTATATAGTTGTGTAGTTGATGTATAACACATTATATAGTTGTGTAGTTGATATATAGAACATTATATAGTTGTGTAGTTGATGTATAACACATTATATAGTTGTGTAGTTGATGTATAGAACATTATATAGTTGTGTAGTTGATGTATAGAACATTATATAGTTGTGTAGTTGATGTATAACACATTATATAGTTGTGTAGTTGATGTATAACACATTATATAGTTGTGTAGTTGATGTATAACACATTATATAGTTGTGTAGTTGATGTATAGAACATTATATAGTTGTGTAGTTGATGTATAGAACATTATATAGTTGTGTAGTTGATATATAGAACATTATATAGTTGTGTAGTTGATGTATAGAACATTATATAGTTGTGTAGTTGATGCATAGAACATTATATAGTTGTGTAGTTGATATATAGAACATTATATAGTTGTGTAGTTGATGCATAGAACATTATATAGTTGTGTAGTTGATATATAGAACATTATATAGTTGTGTAGTTGATATATAGAACATTATATAGTTGTGTAGTTGATGTATAGAACATTATATAGTTGTGTAGTTGATATATAGAACATTATATAGTTGTGTAGTTGATGCATAGAACATTATATAGTTGTGTAGTTGATGCATAGAACATTATATAAATATATTACTTTCTGGAAATATACTTCCATAATTAGTAATAAGTGAAGTCCACGAATACTGTATATACAGTATTCGTGGGCTACAAACTATGGTACCTACTTGTGCTTCCTTACAACGTTATAATTTGAATCTAATCCGAGAAACTAAAGAATCGTAAGTTACCCTGCCCAGTTATGACTTACTTTGAGTATTACTGAAGAGGGAAGTACGGTATGGTCTTTTGGGAGTCGGTAATTATAGGGAGATACGACGTTGTAATCATTTTGAGTATTATTTGAGAGGGAAATATGGTGTGGTCGTTTGGGAGTCGGTAATTATAGGGAGATACGACGTTGTAATCATTTTGAGTATTATTTGAGAGGGACATATGGTGTGGTCGTTTGGGAGTCGGTAATTATAGGGAGATACGACGTTGTAATTATTATGAGTAGCCTGATGGGTGACAAATGGCAAGAAGACTAGTAGCCAATCTAGCAGGGATTAACAATTACGTCTTAACCACTTCTATACCGGTGAGGTACTTTATATTTGATTTCAGCTACATTTAGACCGTTGTATTCAGCTTAGGAAGGACGTCTACCAAGTATAAGGCTACATACTCTACCAATTAATCCTTTTAGCTACGGCATATCCTTCCTAAGCTTCATAAAACTGTCTAAATGTAAGTGAAATCAAATGAAAAACTATGTCGCCGGTATAGAAGGGGTTAATGACATCTCTATAAGAAGCGTTTCTTTCTTGTGTAGCGTTTTTCTGGACTCATGTTTAGCCCCATTGTTTTTTTATATTTAAAAACGCTTGATTCGTTAGTTTGGCTATTTTAAGACCTTTTGTGAAATTTAAGTGTCCTTTTTTTCCTGGCGAGCGATAGCGTACCTGTAATTTAGGAGGAATCGGCCGAATACAAAACAAATGTACAAATATATCTCGATGGGGGGTCTTGGGGTTATTTCTAAAGCTTGATGGAGGTCTAGCGAGGAAACTAAAAAATAAATAAATAAATAGACCAAAAGGCAACCTCTACCTCCTTAACCCTTCTTTAGCGGGGCCCGACTTAAGTCCGTATCGAAAAATCTGGATTATGTGGCGGGGCCCGACTTAGTCTGTGTGCAATTTTGGCGCAATATTGGCTCTGAGAGAGAGACGAGCGGCGGGAGGAGCGTAGGTTACCTCATGACCGCTCGCCACGGCCGCCGTGGGTCTACTGACATGTACTCCACACTACTCCACCCTCCCTCCCTCGCTACACACGTAATTATGTAACGAAATGATCGTATTTTAGCAATTTTGCCTTTCGGTTGCAAGATCGTTGCAAGACAACCAGTGATCGTAGAAGGATGGTTCGGGTGTCATTGGAAAGCTCAATTTATGCCCTTTCAGGGATACATTATTGTATTACGCTCAGGCTCTTGTTTATGCATGAAAAAGAGCACTGAAACAACGCCATTTATGGTAAAAAAAAAACGCTGGGCGGCACGGTGAAATAGGCTATGCTCCACCAGCCGCTCTTTGAGTGTTAACCCGTCCAATACCAGTGACATCCTTTTAACCCATAAAAATCGCTGAGACTCATAAGAGGTTTTACTGGGCGAAGGCGACGGGACTCTTAAGAGGTTAGGCATAAAAAAATGTCTCTCAAAACACCCCACTGTCCCTCAAAACTAAGCAATATGTGATTAAGTGAGATAATTCCCCTACATACCGGTACCTCCTATGGTAAAGGTTATATAAATTTTGGACCGACAGTGATTTCAGCATTTTTTGTTTTATTGTTTTTGCATTTTTCTTTCAGATACAGTGTTCTTATATACTGAAGAAGAGCTGAAATTAATATTTACCCATTATCCAACAGTCTTAAAATATGCCCCCCACTATTGGGGACGGCTATGAGTATCACGGAAAATGAGGGGTTAAAGAGGATATAAGACGAAAAATAAGCTGTATTTGGCTATAACCGTTTGTCGTGGGATACAGAATAAGTTGAGGGGGGCAAGCCCCCCCACCCTCCCCCCAGGATTTATTGAAATCTTCATTTTTGTAGACAGCAAGGGGCAAAATTATAATTTACCCTAACTGACCCTATTATTGGATAATGGGTAAATACCGGTACTCACTTCCGAAAGTCCTTGGATAATAAGTAAAAACTCACTTCCAGAAGTCCTCGATATATAAATCCACTGGATATGAACGAAAATCGCGTACACACACAACACATCGAAAGACTTATGGGAGTCATCCAGCTGAAGACACCAGTGTGGGTACACTAGTCACTAGCTAGCCATCCTCACCTTCTCCAATATATTGCATTATGGGATGTGCGCAGCTGAACAGGTGATTGGCTAAATGGGTGTGAGGTCATCCAGGGAATTTTATTTATATTAGTTTGATTATTTCAAATCAATTTCAAGTCAGTAGACAGTGTCCAGATATACGACTGTAGCCAAGATGGTGGCCGGGCCGTCTATAGGGAGACTATTATTATCGTATTATATAAATCCCTTATTATAAATTTCAGCTCGTAATGACATATATATCAATGATGTATATGCTCTACCGGACCTATTTTATGCCTAAAAAATTAAATGGGACTACTGTCGGTCAAAAAGATAACCTTTTCCCCTCCTATTACTCCTCCACATGTGTCCCCATCCCCTTCCTCTCCTTCCCCCTCCCCCCTTAATTATCACCTATTTGTTCCTCTTATTCCCCCTTTTATCGGGTAATTTTGGAATGGATGTAGTTTTCGGGAGTACGGTTGTCATGTTTACATAGGGCGATCGCCGCGGTGGACTTCGCGTCTATTTTGACAGCAATTTTTTTGGTTATTTGCCCCCTGCCTGACAATATATATAACGATGACAATATGTCATTGGGGGGTGAGGGGTGGGCAAAGCCCCCCTTCAACATATTACTGTATCCAATGGCATTAAAAATAAACGGGAACATGATAGCAAACGCCCGACGTCACCGCCACCGCCACCGTCATGTTTACATTTGTCGATCGCCATAGTTAAGTTCGCGTCTATTTTGACGGCGATATTTTCAATTATTTGCCCCCTGCTGGCAATATATATGATGATGACAATATGTGTTATCAACAACAACAACAACTGTATCAAAAGGCAGTCAAAATAGACGGGAACATGATGGCAAGCGTCCGCTACCTCTCCGCATAGTGTAAACAAGGGTGGCGGTACGCCCGCACTCAACATTCTTCCCGTAATTTTCAGCGCAAATTTACCTCACCCAGTCTCTATAACACGGGCAAGGCGGCTAGAGATCCTAGCAACAAATAGACTTCTACTTAGAGCCGTCAAGGCCCATCAGTGCCGCTTTTGACCTTGGGAGGGGTGGATAAACGCTGTACCGGCTCTCCCCTCCTCATACGATCGAGCGACAAAAATAAGTCTTTTTCACCCCCCAAATACTATGCTCACTTGTTTTATTGCTCTTGCATATTAATATCTTCATATATTAAACGTAAAATAGGCGCATATGAATAAGGAATATCGATATTTATGGTAAAATGACAATTTGATAAATCTACAGTTATACTACACCTATTTTGTCGCTATTATGTTGGTACTAATGGGTTATTAATATTAGTAGTAGACTTAGTATGGTTTGATGAGTGCCGAAATGTATATTTGACATTAAAATAGATACGTTGAAGTATTACAAACCTTCGCGAACACATAAACAGGGAACGTGAGCTGGGTTTATACCGTCGCGCACCCATAAACAGGGAACGTGAGCTGTGTTTAGACCGTCGCAGGGTCTGAACATAGGGTTTGGGGAGCTAAATTGGACTTAGCCAGTTTTCCTTGCAGGAGGGGGGGGGGGGGGGGTACACCTAAAAAGGTGGTCCGCAGGTGGTTTTAAGCTGTTTTGGTGGTATCCTCGGGTGCTATGAACTTTTTTCTATTTTGTTGGGGAAATTAGAGTGGGAAAACTTGAACTTTAAACAGATTTTTCACCCATTTCCCATTGGAATTTTGGCCTGAAATTTTGCATGCGTTCGGGGTCTAATTAATTGTTCCGGCTGGTATTGTTATCTTATCTGTTGGTCGTCTGGATAGCCCCTGAGGCAACCCTTATGAAAAGTGTACATATCCTGTTAGACCTTGAAATCACCAATTTTTCCCACTTTCTCCAAAATTTTCAAGTCGCAATATACTAGGGTAAATATTGGAATTTCGTCCTGATTTTCGGATATGTTGTACATAACTATCTAAACTTTCATCGCTAGGAGTTTGGTTTATCTAGAATAACCTGTTTCCAGTACACATACATTTTTGCCGTCTTTGTCCTCTTTTGACAATCACATTATTAGGGAACAATTTGATTTTTTTTTAATAATTTGAATTTTGGTAAATTTCTCTTGACTTTACAATCATAGACATCAAGTATATGGGGTAGAATTGAGCAAGGATTCCAAAACTGCAGAGTTTCACCTTAAATTCTTAACGGTTTAGCTCATAAGACCATTTGTCAATCGCCTTTTGTTTAATTAGGGCAATTTTGAACAATTGAGTCCCAACTGTTTTCATTGTTTGATGGAACACATGCCTGACACTTCTACAGTGGTTTAAGATAATGGTGTAGATCTAAACAAGCACCAGAAGAAACTCCTAAAGTTGAAAATAAGGTATAGAGAAACATCAGTACGTCCAGTTGGACCGAGAGTTATTTAGACCCACTATTTTGTACTCAACTTTTCACTTTTGAGTTCCCTTAACCACAAACATTGTACTTGAAACAATCTAATTTAGCCAAAACACATCACAATGAGCTGAGAATCACACACCAAATGTAATTTAACGTTCTGAACTCAATTCACTAGGGCAACAATCTTGTATCTCTAAAAAATAAGGTGTAATTTTTGTTTTGTTTCTAATATTGTCATAAATAACGCTAATACAATGACACTCACACTCCAAGGGTAGTTCAGTGTGCTGAACACAAATCAACTTTCAGAACCCCAGTTTCTCCAAATAATGTGCTATTATCCATACCTCAATATTGTTGAAAATAATGCTAATACAATGAAACTTACACTCCAAGGGTAATTCAGTGTGCTGAACACAATTCAACTTTCAGAACCCCATTATCTCCAAGTAATGTGTTATTAACCATACCTCAGAATGTGTCATATATATATATATAAGGAAACAAATGGTGATTTCATAGGTGCCACAAATAGTGATCCATATCACCGGTCGGACTCAACATTTCACTTTTGAGTTCCCTAAATATTCATATAGGGAACTCAAAATTGAAAAGTTGAGTCTCCTATGTAGAACCAGACTGAATTTGAAATTTTGAGTTCCCTAAATATCCATATAATTTGAAATTTTTGAGTTCCCTAAATATAGTATACTTATGTATATACACAGGGCCAACAAAGATTAGTTCACATTTTCCAACATATTAAGCACGATTATCATGTATTTTTCGATGCTGAGTCCGAATCTGTCCTTGCTTTTGCTCTAGGTCCAAAACTCGCCAAGATTCATGTCATTTTCTAACATTTGTACTATTAACCCCTTCAGACTGAAATAGTTCACTTACTGACAAGGAGACGGAGTGCACAGTATTATCCCCACAACAGTCAAAATCTCACTGAGGGACCGTTAGAAGTCGGAGGAACTTGGGGTTGCCACCATTCGACAGATTCTGATCTAACTTATCTAACTTACTGCGGCCTAAATGACGCTAGAGCGTCATATAACTTATTAGAGAGATATTAAGATAGGTTCATATGACGCACTAGCGTCATATGAGTATTTGGCAAAACCGCCATATGACGCGATCGCGTCATATGAGTCGGAGGGGGTTAAAATGCCCATATCTGGTTACTTGTTACTTATTCTAATAGGTAACGGTTACTTATTTGAATAAGTAACAGAGTCCTGAAAACAGTTACTTGTTACTTATTCGAATAAGTAACAGAGTATTGAAAATAGTTTGTTACGTATCTTGATCCTCAAGTGGTTAACTTGATGAATCTAGATAGCACAGAGATATATATTAAGGCATCAGTCAGCTGAAGGCAAAACAAAAGTAAAATCTAATAAAATTATTTCCAGTTGTTGCTTCCTTTCCTTTGGATCTTAGGACTTGGTATCCTTTATTGACTGATACTCTTTAATTATGAAAAAATACTGAAACTAATTAAAGTCATGTAGTATTTATAAAGAAATATTATTTAACCGAAGCTTAGTAGGCTATGGTTATGAACCGAAGAAGTTATATCTAAAGAAGGACTATTAATTCTATAAAAAGTCTTGAAAGATAAATATTAAAGTAAGAATATTTCTGTCTCTTACCCTTTTTGAAATGATTATATAGTTTTCTTATATGTCCTTTTATTTATATTTAATGTAATTATTCTTGGTTCTTGTCTTACGTTAATATTATTATTTTCATCAGGATTAATATCAAAGTCACATAACAATTTAGATATATATTTAACAATTAGTTAAATGTATTTCTTAACCACGTAACATTGAGGTTTGATTATGAGTAAATTAAGTTACAGGATCGCTTCATAGATTCGATTCAGGTCTCACTCAAATAATATGAAAAGCAAAAATAATATTTTGAAGCTAAAAGAATTTTCTTCAGCTTAGGAAATCACTAGAAGTAATATTAACACAGCCATGTTAGTCTAAGGCGATATTACTAATATGAGACAATAGCATCACCGTACTAAGCACCGTTAAGCAATGTAAGCTTAATTAAAAGAAAATGAAAGAACTCGTAAGTATTAATATAAAACAATAGTATTACTTTCATCATAACCCAATTACTTAAAGAGTTGCTTTAGTCCACAAGTTAGTCAACTAAAATAGTTAAGTACATAATAATAGTATTAACGTTAATTCCCAATCAAAGAGTTACGTACATAATAGTAGCGTTCAACGTTAATTCGCAATCAAATAGTTAAGCACATAATAGTAGCGTTAACGTTAATTCCCAATCACATATCTCACTAACCAACATAACGTAAGTGTTTACACCAAACACACTTAACACACACTTGTATAATCTGACTGACAGTCACAAACCCATTATAATACTTCACCCCGTCTTCCTCCAGCTGCAAGTTCACCTTCCCCAACTCCAAATGAGACTGATTTGAATGCCCACTACTCGGGTCTTATATACTAAACAATGATGGTGTAGGAACGAATCAGGAGGCGGGGGGTAGTGCCCGCTCCAATCACAGCTCCTCGAGTTGCATAGCAGGTGCATGGTCCAATGGGGTCTCCTGGCGTCGATCATACGTCATAGCGTCGGGTCATCGAAGTAGTTTGCAGGGTCTCCTATGACGCACGCAGGTGTGAAGGCTTGTTTGCTGGTATGCGGGCGAGCTGGTTTCCCACTCGCTAGTTCGCTCGCTAGTCTGCTTCGCCGCTTGGGTAGTTTGACTCCTTCAACTCTAATTCTAACTCTTAAATTAACATACAGGGCTCCGTATGTCAGAAGTTACTTATTCCAATAGGTAACAGTTACTTATTCGAATAAGTAACTGTTACTTATTGGAATAAGTAACATGTAACAAGTAACTATTTTCAATACTCTGTTACTTATTCGGATAAGTAACTGTTACCTATTGGAATAAGTAACTAGTAACTGTTTTCAGGACTCTGTTACTTATTCGAATAAGTAACTGTTACTTATTGGAATAAGTAACAAGTAACTGTTTTCAGGACTCTCAAAAGTTCCTGATAACCTAACTCTGCTCTCACTTGGAAAGACCATATTACCAGTCTCGCTAAAGCAGTCTCGCTAAGGCAGCCTCCCAGAAGCTGGGTGTGCTCAACCGCCTCAAGGGGTTCTTTACCACTGCGCAGCTACTTGCTCTGTACAGGGGCACAGTGCGTCCTTGTATTGAGTATTGTTCACATGTGTGGGGAGGATCCTCTCATACCGCACTCCTAGATAAAGTAGATAGGAAAGCCTTTCGTATCATTAACTCCCGTCCACTCACCAACTCTCTGCAATCTCTCTTTCTTCGCCGCAATGTTGCATCTCTCTCACTATTCTATCGCTACTACAATAATCAGTGTTCCTCGGAGCTTTCCCGGTGTATACCACCTCCTCTACGTAGGGTACGTAGTACCCGCCTTGCAAAACAATCCCACCCCTACTCTGTGCAACTCTCCAACCTAAGAGTGAAATGCTATTCTCAGACTTTCTTCTATTCAACTGCTGAGCTCTGGAACTCTCTCCCAGAATCAGTCTTTCCCTCTTCCTATGACTTAAATTGCTTCAAACTCTGTGTGCCCAGGCATTTTAGCTCGAACGTCCCTTGATTTCGGCCCTGTCTTTCTTTGAAATCTGGGGGAGGCACTCGCTGCAGGCAGCTATGCCTTTTGTCTCCCTCATTCACATAGAATAAAACAAAAAAAGACACAAGGCCAAAACATTTTTGTTCAAGTTTTCAAACATAATATGTTAAGCACGATTGTCATGTATGTTTCGATACTGAGTCCGAATCTGCCCTTGTTTTTGTTCTAGGTCCAAAATTCGCTGAGATACAGGCCATTTTCTACATCTTCTATAATTAAAACACCCATATCTCCGTCATTTGACGAGTTAGGCGAAATCTGATGCCTGATTCGTACTCCCCAGCTCAGAATATGTAAGAATACTTTTTTTGCCAGGTTCTGGGCGCAAATTGGAAAAAAATATGGTTAGATTAGTTTCTCAATTTATATATGTAACTATGTAACTCCCCTGTCGGGTCTAAATAACTTGTTTATGCCCACTTGGGGTCTAAATAACTTTCAATTTTTCCACACTCAGTGTTGGAAATATGATTAGGGATTTCAAAAAAATGAATTAGGGAACAAAGTGCTCAAATTCAAAAGCTGGTCTAACTGTATTTTGTTGAGACTCTTTGAGTTCCCTGATATAGGGCTACCGGACTAAACATTTTATTTGAGTTCCCTAATTCCTTGAAACTTAAATTTTGAGTGGGGGTTGAGACCGTTGCAGAGACAGGTTAGTTTTCGGTTAGGTTAGGTTAGGTTAGGTTAGGTTAAGTTAGGCTAATGTTAAAAATACTAAAATGCGACGGTCCTCGGTATTAAACAACACTATGTCGGATTTTTTTTATTTTATTACCACGAATTTTCAGAGTGTTTTTTATAAACAAAATTGTTCATTTGCATCAATATATAGTGTTTGTAATTAATTAGAAATCTCGGGAAAACCTATTTTCCCCATTAGGCCTATCGATCGATGTTGAGACACGCTGCTCCCCGATAGTGATTTGAAAAGACATTAGCCTAACCTACCAACCTTACCTAACCTAACTTAGTATTATGGGTGGGGGCTGCCGCCCCCACACCCCCGCTGGTTGAGTACTAATCCCTTAATACAAAAAAACAACAAAATTGGCTGTCGATTATACGAAGGTGAAAGATAAGTCGATGAAGTCTATGGTGTTTACTCTGCAATCTTCAGCTTGATTGTATATTGATAACGGGAAAGTACTATATTGACAAACTTGTTACGAAAATTAAATGTTAGTACCATACTTTTATATTAGGTTTTTCCGAGGGTTTAACACATTTTCATATGACCTTTAGAGCTATCGATGACTGAAAGTACCGTGTTGACAACCTTGTTACGAAAAAGACATTTTAGTACCATACTTTTTTATTAGGTTTTGCCGAGGGTTAAAACAAATGTTCTTATGATCTTTAGAGCATATAGATTCATTATTTATCTTCAAATATATCAACAAAATTCGTGGTATTAAAATAACATTAAACCACTATGTCAAATAAAAAATAAAAAACAACAAAACATTACCTGAAAAACTTGTATATGGTTGGTGATAATTTGTTATCAAAATACTGGGTTTTTTTCAGTTGTTGTTGTTGTTGTTGTTCCCCAAGCTGCCTGGCCGAACAGCCCCAAGGCCCCGAGCAATTCCAAGGCCATAACCGAGTGCCCCCACAGAACCCTCCCCGCCGACCACAATAAAGCCTGGGTGACCGAAGCCACTCCATGGCGGGGGGCTGAGGAGGGTACGGAAACGCCCGGGAAACCAAAGCCCCACCCAGGGCCCTGTGCCCCTCAGTAATTATGAAGAGAAAGTTGAGGGGCATGGGAAAAATGTGACGCTTTGGCTTCCAATCTTGGTAGATTGGGAGGTCAATCCACGGAAGAGACGCCGTCACTTGAGATCTAGAAAATATATAAGTTAAAGGAAAAGTCAGAGTAAGCTATGGGTATGGCAGAGATTGCTCAGCTCTCACTCTGATAGACCAGCCCATCACCATTTTTTTTTCAGCTTTGCGTTTGCTGAACCATCCAAAAATACGCTAAAAGGCGTGTTTTGAAGTGCGGAGGTGGTGGGGGGGGGTAGTGGGGGAGGGGTAGTATAACTGTAGATTTACCGACAATTTTCGTCGGGAATGAACCAAACACCTTCGCCTGGTGGGACATTTCAAATACCATAGCTACGCGCTTCCCGGGTTAATTATATTCTGGTAATGATTAAACGAGTTTATTAACTTTAGGATGGACCTCTGATGGATTCTGATGAGAAACTGCAGCGGGTAGTCAAAGAGTTTGGTGTGGTTTGTGGAAGGAGGAAACTGAAGGTGAACGTCAATAAAAGTAAAGTAATGGTGTGTAATAGGGGAGAGCATAGGGTGAATCTAGATGTGAGGCTGGATGGGGAAATATTGGAACAAGTAGAGTGTTTTAAATATCTAGGAGGAACGATAAGCAGGAGTGGAGGTATGGAAGTGGAGGTAAAACAGAGAGTGTGTGAAGGAAGGAAGGTTTTCGGAGCAATGGGAAGTATGTGGAAGACGAGAAATCTCTGAGTGAAAGTAAAAAGTGCACTGTATCAAGGAATTGTTGTGCCAACAGTGATGTATGGGGCTGAGACATGGGCTCTGAAGAAAAAGGAGAAAAGAGGGCTGGATGTGATGGAGATGAGCTGCTTGAGGAGTATGTGTGGAGTTACTCGTAGAGACAGATTGAGGAATGAAGAGATACGTAGGAGAGTGGGGCAGCAGGAACATTTGTCAGCCAGAGTGGACAGAAGGGTGCTGAGCTGGTATGGTCATGTTGAACGAATGGGAGATGAAAGGCTTACAAAGAGAATATGTGAGTCAGGTACAAGGGGAGATAGAAGGGCAGGAAGACCCCCATTGAGATGGAGAGACTGTGCAAGAAAGGCTTTGGATGATAGAGGAATGACTATAGATCAGGCAGGGGAAGTGGTGGTGGACAGGAGTGAATGGAGAATGCTTGTGAATAGTTGAGTGAACACGTGGTCATTTGGAGTAAGGGGTCGGGCGCAAGTTGGACTAGATAATAGTCCATCAGGTGCCTGGCCCAGGGAGACGATTAATATGAAGGGTGTGCCTGGAAGTGTGGTGGGAGGGCTTGTGGCTTTGGCTCCGCTGCATGTCTGCCTGCCGAGATCGGAACCTCTCCGGGTGGTCAGGGGCCGGGGGAGTGCTGGAGCGACCTTGGTAACCCTGGTCTCTGGGTCTTCTCCTGGGTGACCTGGATGTGTGAGAGTTTGTGTTTTTTATCTGTGTTTATTTTTTGTTTGTTATGTTGTTTTTGTGTTTTCCCTGTTCTTGCTCTGTCTTGAGTCGGCTACCCCCAAAATGGGGATTGGGCCTGAGCATATAGATAGATAGATAGATAGATAGATAGGATGGACCTCCAGCAATAATAAGGGAAATTTTTTGTTTTAATACCACAAATTTTCCGAGTGTTTTTTTTATAAAAATAAATGTTCATTTGCATCAATGTATAGTGTTTGTAATTCATTAGAAATCTCGGGAAAACCTATTTTCCCCATTAGGCCTATCGATCGATGTTGAGGATGGTTCGGGTGTCATTGGAAAGCTCTGTTTATGCCCTTTGAGGGATAGATACTTGTTTTACGCTCTGGGTCTTGTTTATGCATGAAAATGAGCAAGGAAACAACCCTATTTAGGGTAAAAAAAAAACGCTGGGCGGCACAGTGTAAAATACCCTACCACCCGCCCTTTGTGTGTTAACTAGTAGTTTATTATTTGGACTCATGAACTTTATTTGAAACTAACTCTTGTGTGAGGTACACTAAATTAGTCAACCATGACCGTTATTTTCTAGTCTTAATTTGCACATTTGACTGGCATACCCAACTATTGTTTTGGGCCACACCCCTCCCTCCAGTCAGAATGTTGGCAGGATGCCGGATCGGGTGGCCCCACCAGGTAAGATAATATAGTCTAAATACAGCTAGAATAAAATATAACACATACCGTTGCTGGTACTCAATGGGTTAAGCTCAATCCGGAAAAACTCAATTTTTTGTCACCAATTTTCCCATGGATTTTTATATTTTTCCCTGTTAGTTTTCATCAATATATAGTGTTTGGAAATAATTACAACCCTCGGAGAAACCGTTTTCCTTGTTATACAACGATCTTAAGACACGCCGCCCGATAGTGGGGAGGGCTATGAAGTTCAGGGAAAATGAGGGGTTAAAAGCATATCAAAGACATTAGCCTAACCTAACAACCTTACCTAACCTATCCTAGTATTATGGGTGGGGACTGCCGCCCCCACACCCCCGCTGATTGGGTAACAGTGCAAAAAACACAGTATTATGGGACATACCCTACTCCGCCACCGAATGGCAGTGGGAGGGCCAAGAGGTTCACAACAATAACATGAGTGCGGCGGCGGACGCAGTGTTGCCATATTCTAAATGCAGAATTATCGTATTGTGACCACAAAATTATGGAATTTGCACCAAAATTATCGTACACACTAATATATATATATATATACAGGTATATAGGGAATGTTTATTCTAAATGGCGTGTGTACGAATCGGTGCCGTCTATAGGAAGGTATTGAAAACCATGTTACGAAAAAATTCCATTTTAGTACCATATATTTTTATTAGGTTTTGCCGAGGCTTGAAACTAATGTTAATATGATGCTTAGAGCATATAGATTCCACATCTGTCTTCAAATATGTCAAAATAATTGGTGACAAATAAATGGAGTTATACTCTCAATCCTAAATCAAACCAAGTTGTAATTTTTAGACCAAAAATATTCCCTTTACCTTATACAAACATTATACCTCTGGCGGCAGGTGTATACAAACATTATACCTCTGGCGGCAGGTGTATACAAACATTATACCTCTGGCGGCAGGTGTATACAAACATTATACCTCTGGCGGCAGGTGTATACAAACATTATACCTCTGGCGGCAGGTGTATACAAACATTATACCTCTGGCGGCAGGTGTATACAAACATTAGACCTCTGGCGGCAGGTGTATACAAACGTTAGACCTCTGGCGGCAGGTGTATATAAACGTTAGACCTCTGGCGGCAGGTGTATACAAACGTTAGACCTCTGGCGGCAGGTGTATATAAACGTTAGACCTCTGACGGCAGGTGTATATAAATGTTAGACCTCTGGCAGCAGGTGTATACAAACGTTAGACCTCTGGCAGCAGGTGTATACAAACGTTAGACCTCTGGCGGCAGGTGTATACAAACGTTAGACCTCTGGCGGCAGGTGTATACAAACGTTAGACCTCTGACGACAGGTGTATATAAATGTTAGACCTCTGGTAGCAGGTGTATACAAACGTTAGACCTCTGGCGGCAGGTGTATATAAACGTTAGACCTCTGACGACAGGTGTATATAAATGTTAGACCTCTGGCAGCAGGTGTATACAAACGTTAGACCTCTGGCGGCAGGTGTATACAAACGTTAGGCCTCTGGCGGCAGGTGTATACAAACGTTAGACCTATGGCGGCAGGTGTATATAAACGTTAGACCTCTGGTGGCAGGTGTTTGGACTAACGCAGAAGGTGTCGGGTGTGGTGGAAATCTGTCACTAATGCCCAAAATCGCCCTTCGCTTGACATGCCTACACCGAACGTAATTAATCTGAGTTCGATTGATTGATTGATAGAAAACTTGGCACCGCAACAACAAGGTCATATGGCGCCGAACAAGCTAACTTATATGCTGAAAACAAACTTTAAAACAACATGAGTAAAATTAGACATCAATGTAAAAGCAATGCAATCAGGGCATTTAATGTATTTGTACTCACGGTTACAGGATGTATTACCTCCTTCTGGACTGGCAAGCCCTCCTGAAATAATAACGAGTTCATATTTAATAACGGTAAATTATGTTTTATGATCTTTCAAAACATTCCAATTATGTTCATTTAATTACAGCAAAATTCCCAAAATACATCAGTGAAATATATAAAACTTACGAGAGATTTTTTAGATAGTTTGCAACGTAACGCCAACACTAATCATCTACTGTACATGTTATTAATTTCGCCACAACACCTAACACCTCCAATGAAATTAATGAAAGCATATACAGTATGTGATACACCGGAATTCGAACCTGGATTATCACACAAGATAAAAATGTGTACATGTTTCTGTAGAAAAACTTCCCGGCCGAAGGCCGATTCCTCTTTAAATACAGGCTCGCTATCGCTCGCCAGGGAAAAATCGACACTTAAATGGCACGAGATTTCTAAATATTTGCAAAGAAATGGGGCAAAAGGTCTGAAAATCGCCAAACAAATGGGGTGTATGTTTTGAAATCTCATAACTAATAGGGCTAAATATGAGGGAGGAGGAGGACTCGAATACCCAACTTCCTCCCCTTAACATATATGTAAGAAATCGTTGGCCGAATTAATAAACTTATAATATAGTTAAGTATTTAATATGATGTTTCACCCATTAATTATTGTGGTTAATAGTAATTGTTATGGTTATCACGATAATCTTTATATGAATGTCGGTAAATATTATATGAATTTATATGAATGTCGGTAAATATTCACCAAGATATTGACGTTAAGATATTAAGGGGGGGTAACCGATTTTGTTTTTATCTTTCTCTCCTTGTCTTCCTTTCCCTGGCTTGTATCCATTCGGTCCCATTCAGCAAACTGCTTTAAGACTTTTATCCCCATTCAGGTGTCGATTTCTTCCTGGCGAGCGATAGCGAGCCAGCATTGTATGGAGAAATCCGGCTTCGCCAGACATTTTTCTATCGAAAAATTAACATATTTAGCTTGCTGTCAAAACAAATATATATATATATATATATATATATATATATATATGCTGGCTTGCTACCGCTCGCCAGGAAAATATTGACACATGGATGGGGGTAAATGTCTTAAAACAGTAGGCTCAATGGGGCCGAATGGTTTCATGCCTAAGAGAGAGGGAGAGAAAGAGAAACAAAGCGAGGTGGGCTCCCTTAAGTTAATAGACGGGATTATGTCAGCACTACACGGACGTTTAACCAAGACTGCCGTCCTAGGAGCAGTTCTAATCGCGGAAGAATACTGTCCGTGAAACTGTGGCGAGCATAACAAAGTAGTTCCCGCGAATATATATTCGTCAAATGCATATTTTATTACTACTTCTCTTATATACACTCGATCAAGAAACAATCTTTACACTAACGCTCTAAACATTCTGGAAGTGGGTCAAAATCTTATGATAATACCTCACAGACGTATGTTTCACCCGATTAATTCCGTTCACACTAGATTATTTACAGCTCACCAGTGTAAAGATTGTGTTTTGGTCGAGTGTACTGATATAATATATACTAAATAAAATATGATTATTAACCCCTTCCGTACAGGTGACGTAATTTTAGTTTAAATCTAGCTGTGTTTAGACGATTTTGTGCAGTTCAAGAAGGATCTGTTGTAGTAAAAAGGAATAACGGAGATAGTTCAAAGCCTGGTAATTCCTGGAGGCCATATTTAAATTTAATACAATCGTCTAATTGTAGCCAGAATAAAATTAAAAGGACGTCGCCGGTACAAAAGGTGTTAACTATATATGATATGGTTATTATTCAATGTATGCAAAATGATAAACCATCGTATCTACAAGCTAAAGATTCCCACAACCATATTATAAACAAAACTGCTTCATTGGCATAATGAAGCAAACTACATGTAGTTCGAGACGTGTGTCAATATGGACGAATCACCTCACCTCCCATTAACCCCTTCTCTACCGGCGACGTTTTTTTTTTCATTTTATTCTAGCTATATTTAGAGAATTTTGTGCAGTTTAAGAAGGATCTGTGGTACTAAAAAGGGTTAAGTGAAATAGTTCGAAGCCTGTTAATTGCTTTTTAAGCTGAATGAAGTCGTCTAATCGTAGCCAGAATAAAGTAAATAAGACGTCGCCGGTAGAGAAGGGGTAACAGCATGCTCATATTATACATGGATTAATTCCAAACTGGATATTAGTCGTGATCGTATAATCAACCTTTAACTCAGTCGGTGATGTAATGGTTTAGATGCTTGTGTTCTGAGTGTGGGGTCCGGAGTTCGAATCCCGGGAGAACCATATGATTTCATTAGTTTATTCAAGTACAGTACATTGGGGTTTGTAATTGATGATTAATGTTAAGAACGGGGTGTTACTTAATACATGGATTTATTATATAGTAAGTGACTATCCCCTCTACCTATATTGCTTGGTAGCCATGTGAAATTTTACATGTAGCTTTAAATGCTTACAATCATAAACGCATTTCCTAACCCCTTCTGTACCGGCGACGTCTTTTTAAATATACCATAGCTGCTATACGACGATAATATCCAGCTTAGGAAGGACGTCTACCCATTAAATGACTACAAACTATCCTAATTAACCCTTTTTACTTCCACAGATCCTTCTTAAACTGCATAAACTCGTCCAAATATAGCTAGACAAATAATGCAAAGGACGTCTCCGGTACAGAAGGGGTTAAACACCTGGCTATACTGTATTATGGCAGTAAACCTGGCTATAGTGTATTATGGCAGTAAACCTGGCTATACTGTATTATGGCAGTTAACCTGGCTATACTGTATTATGGCAGTAAACCTGGCTATACTGTATTATGGCAGTAAACCTGGCTATACTGTATTATGGCAGTAAACCTGGCTATACTGTATTATTGCAGTAAACCTGGCTATACTGTATTATGGCAGTAAACCTGCGAGCATACCTTTCTAATTTATCCTACACATATGCATTGTTGTATTATTATGAGTGGCTTTCAGCCTTAATATTCAGCTATATACGCAATGTCTTTAATGTATGTCAGCTGCGAACATTTCGATACATAACTTACTACCAAGGATTATTCAGGAAGAGGGCGCGTGTGAGAGAGGCCAATATCGCCGATTAAAGAGATTTGCTCGCTTATATTCTCAAACATTCTAATACAGACTTTTCCATCGAAAACTATCAGCTTTGTTAATAGTTTTGGCCAAGGAAATAATATACTTTATATTAATCCTAGCTCATGACGTTATCAGTGATGTTGTCTTTGAATTGCCATGGCTAATTCATTCACTATTTTTTTGGAAGGTAGCTATTGACTTAAATATGAGTATCTCTTACGTTATTGCTGATAATATTGTGCATTTGAGGTCAGCCCCATGCAGGACATTTCCATCGATAACTTTAAGAACATAAACATATACCAACAAAATAATGTTACAGTACTTGCGTTTGCGTTTTTCATTGCCCCGAAAATCAGAATCCGTGTATTGTCTTAGCCTATGCTCATATTGTTAGTTGTTTTGATATTATTGTCCTGTTTGCAAGTGACACCGACTGTACAGTCGCTCACAGATAAAGGTGCTACACATTTCCTCCACAAATCTGACACGCTGATAAAATATTTCGAAACATTCTATTTAAGGGGGTAGTACTCGTTTTTTTATGAACCCCCTTCTCCCTCATGTTTAGCATAGGCCTATTTGTGTTGAGGTTTTTAGACGTTCGTTCCGTTAGTTTGGCGATTTTTAGAACTTTCGACTCATTTTGTTTTCAATATTCAGACTTTCCGTGCCCTTTTGGTGTCGATTATTTCCTGACGAGCGAGAGCGAGCCTCTAATTTCAGAAGGAACCGGCCTTCGTCCTGGAAATTTGTATACCGAAAAATTTACAAATTTATATTGAAAGGTGCTCTAGGGGGTGTTTTTCTAAGCTTGATTCGAGGTCTAGCAAGGAAACTCAAAGATATAAAAATAAATAAATAAATAGACCAAAAACCAAGCACTACCCCTTTAAACACATCCCCGAGTCAGTATTTTCCTTTATTAGATGTTAACTGTTTCAATTGTATCATATAAAAGAGTACCCGCTAATTGTGTGGACGGTGGTGACTAATTATATTACGAACACAAGCGGGGGCTGAAATATAATGTCAGTGTTAGCCAAAATATAATAATGATAATAATAATTATAATAATAATAATAATAATAATAAATAATAATAATAATAAGAAGAAGAAGCAGGAGAAGGAGGAGGGGGATAATATTAAACATACAAATAATACTAATAATAATAATAATAATAATACAAAATAGATAATAATAAAATCACTACAGTCAAGAACACTGGAGATCATCTTCAACACTAGCCCATCCGATGTTTTGGTTTGTATTATGGTGTTATTTATAAAGTAATTATTATTGATGGTTTTGAGGGGTTTGCCATTCAAGGTGTCAAACGAAAGCAGAGTTCATCATTTTGTGGAATTTTTAATTGATTGTGTAAAGGTAGAATTATGGTTTATAGTTCAAATTATGTCTTTGGAAGTGATAAAATGGCCACAACAATGCTACATCATTTGATTGTGTTTTTGTATTTCTTCTCATATTCTAGCTTTAAGTCTTGAAACAAATGGCTCCGGTTTGACACCCTGCAGTGCCATGTTTACAGCAATATAGTATATGTTTGTCCCCTAAGTTACAGCAATATAGTATATGTTTGTCCCCTAAGTTACAGCAATATAGTATATGTTTGTCCCCTAAGTTACAGCAATATAGTATATGTTTGTCCCCTAAGTTACAGCAATATAGTATATGTTTGTCCCCTAAGTTACAGCAATATAGTATAGGTTTGTCCCCTAAGTTACAGCAATATAGTATATGTTTGTCCCCTAAGTTACAGCAATATAGTATATGTTTGTCCCCTAAGTTACAGCAATATAGTATATGTTTGTCCCCTAAGTTACAGCAATATAGTATATGTTTGTCCCCTAAGTTTAAAAACGCCTGTTCACACCCCTTTCAAGCTGGAAATACCTCCCCTGCCCCCATTCAAGTTAAATTTACACATGTTACCGTAGATAAATGTCCTGACTGAAGGTCGGTTTCCCCAAATATGCAGGCACGCTGTATATCACCCAGACAAAATTATATCTGATTGGAATGAAGTGTCTTATATATAATCTCCAAATCAATGGGGTGAAACGTCTTAACATCGCCAATGTAATTGCAGGTAACAGGAGTGTTCTAAAACAACCCCCCTCAGCTTAGATAGTATTAACCTCTTTCACCACCATTACGAAATGTTCATCATAATTATTTTGGTTACGATTAGATGATTTTCTTTAGTATACAGTATTCTACCTCTACGACTTATATGGGTTAATATAATCTCAATAAGCACTCTAAATAACATTGGGCCTTCTTAAACTACATCAAAATCATCTCATCTTAGCCAGAATCAAAGGTAAGCAAACGTCATGGTGTTGAAATGGTTAAGGAGAGATGGGCTGTTTTTTTGGTCCCCTTTCTTCCTCATGCTTATCCCCATTAGTTTTGAGATTTTAAGACGATTTTTTTTTTTTTTAATCCAACTACTCTCTCTCGGGCATAGGCTGAAAGCCTGTACATTCACCCATTCTACATTGAACGGTGAAGCACGTGAGGTCTCGTTCCAGTTGGGGGGTTGATACATGTGAAACACTTTTTTAGCTGCAACCAGCCCCTGCCATATTGCCTTTGCAAGAGGCATGAGGCTTAGTTGCTCACTCACGGCTCGAAGCAGCCCCATCTCTGAAGCTGCCTCGCTCCAGTGCTTCACTGCCTCACCTCCTAGACTCAGACCCTCACTCTCAGAACGCCACCTATTGAGTAATGAACTCACTAGGCATTGTCCCCTATAGCATATTTTGAATATGGGAATATTCATACAGTGCTATTTTATCAGGGAACAATGAGGATATTTATTTGGCGTTTCGTTGGGCTTTGTGGTAATGCACTGATACTAGGTACAGCACAAATTCCATCCCAATTATATCTTCCCATTGACATATTGGGATTCGCACCCGGGTCCATTGGATTACCAGTCCAATGGCAAGACCACTCCACCACACCTCCCCTAAGTTAGTGTGTTAGTAAGTTAGTTTGTTAGTTTGTCGATTTTAAGACCTTTCTCCCAATTTCGTTGTCAATATTATGACCTTTTGTGCCTTCTAGGTGTCGATTTTGTTCCTGGCGAGCTTGTAATTGAAGAGGAACCAGCCTTCGGCCGGGACATTTTTCTACTGAAAAAAATTACAAATTTATCTCGAGGGGGGGGGGGGGGGTTCTAATGGACTTTTTAAAAGATTGATAGAGGTCCAGGGGTTGAAACTAAAAACATAATAAATACATGAAAAAACGATCAAAATGTGAACCAGCCCCTGTCAGAATCACACAGACACTTTTCTCAGCAGTATTTACGGCAATCCGGGTCTACCAGCATCTCCAGCATATTCCCATACAAATTCAGCCCTCCCCACCCAAAAAAACAAAAAACCCCACACAGATACAGGGCAATACATAAATAAATAAATATATACATGCAAATATACAAATAAAAACAATATATATATATATATATACAGTATATATATATATATATATATATATATTATATATATATATATATTAATATATATATATATATTATATATATATGTATATATATATATATATATATATATATATACTATATACAGTATATATATGTGTAATACAAAAAATATAACAAATAGACGAGTATAATAAATAAATAATTAAAAAAGTATAGTAAATAATAATGAAAATCAAACCTGCCAATTTATATTATTTTCGTAGGTGAGGGTAATATTAATACTTAGCGTTACCCAGAGATAGAAAACGAAGAGGTTATTATTGCAGGAGGCACTTAATCATCTTTATCCTTTCAACTACGACAGGTCATTCCCGAACTTTATATGAATCCTCTTAATGTTAGCCGAAAATAATGGAAAATATGTCATCGTATGTTAAGGGGAGGTATTTGTTGGTTTATTGACCTAGATGTGTGTGCATTTGTTTTGTTTTTGTGTGTTCATTGTTTGCAATTATGTTGCGTTGTCCCTGTTCTGGCTCGGTCTCTAGTCGGCCACCGAAAGGTCTTGTTATTGACGCACAAATCGGATGAAGGGTCTTAAAATGACCAAACTAGGGCCTAATGAGCGAACGACTTAAAATGTCAAAACTAATGGGGCTAAACACGAGGGAGAAGGGGGTCCAGAAAACAACAACTCCCTCTATTAATGACATAGGTGTGTTTGTGGATAACCCTTTCAGTATTTGATCGCTTTATCACTATACTCTGGCTAGCATTGGACGATTTTGCTTAGATTAGGAAGGTGGTCTAGCAGTGAAAAAGGTAAAATATCTCTCAAGTTGTCTTTTAGCTTCCATAAAACCACCACCACTATCAACACTATTACCACCACCACTATCAAGACTACCACCACCACCACCACCACCACCACCACCACCATTATCCCTTTCTCTCACACTCATTAGCATCACCTTATATAATATACTACTATTATCATCACCTTATATAATATACAGTACTACTATTATCATCACCTCCTCCACTATCAAGACTACCACCACCACTACCATTATCCCTTTCTCTCACTCATTAGCATCACCTTATATAATATACTACTATCATCAAGACTACTACCACCACCACCACCACCACCACCACCACCACCATTATCCCTTTCTCCTACACTCATTAGCATCACCTTATATAATATACTACTATTATCATCACCTTATATAATATACAGTACTACTATTATCATCACCTCCTCCACTATCAAGACTACCACCACCACTACCATTATCCCTTTCTCTCACTCATTAGCATCACCTTATATAATATACTACTATCATCAAGACTGCTACCACCACCACCACCACCACTACCACCACCACTACCACCACCACCACTACTACCACCACCACCACTACCATTATCCCTTTCTCTCACTCATTAGCATCACCTTATATAATATACTACTATCATCAAGACTACAACCACCACCACCACTACCACCACCACTACCATTATCCCTTTATCTCACACTCATTAGCATCACCTTATATAATATACTACTATTATCAAGACTACTACCACCACCACCACCACCACTACCATTATCACTTTCTCTCACACTCATTAGCATCACCTTATATAATATACAACCATTATCATCACCACTATCAAGACTACTACCACCATCACCACTACCATTATCACTTTCTCTCACACTCATTAGCATCACCTTATATAATATACTACTATTATCAAGACTACTACCACCACCACCACTACCATTATCACTTTCTCTCACACTCATTAGCATCACCTTATATAATATACAACCATTATCATCACCACTATCAAGACTACTACCACCATCACCACTACCATTATCACTTTCTCTCACACTCATTAGCATCACCTTATATAATATACTACTATTATCAAGACTACTACCACCACCACCACTACCATTATCACTTTCTCTCACACTCATTAGCATCACCTTATATAATATACAACCATTATCATCACCACTATCAAGACTACTACCACCATCACCACTACCATTATCACTTTCTCTCACACTCATTAGCATCACCTTATATAATATACAACCATTATCATCACCACTATCAAGACTACTACCACCATCACCACTACCATTATCACTTTCTCTCACACTCATTAGCATCACCTTATAATATACAACCATTATCATCACCACTATCAAGACTACTACCACCATCACCACTACCATTATCACTTTCTCTCACACTCATTAGCATCACCTTATATAATATACTACTACTTTAATCACCTCCACTATCAAGACTACCACAACCACCACCACCACCACCACCACCATTATCACTTTCCCTCGCACTTCTCCATAAAACACGTTGATATATAAAAACGTAGACTCCGTAGCTAGGCAGGGTACTCTATGTGATTATTTCCCCCAAGGCTCTCCTGCGGGCTTCTTCGGTACCCTCACTTATATTTATAGACTCCACTATACTTTATCTCCTTCAGGCCTAGATAAACACTTACTTGTATTATTTCATTGATGTGTTTTGTATGTGACTGCCTTTGATGTCGTTTTGAAGTTGTACAAAGGAGTACAAAGGAAAACAAGCAACAACAGATCATGCGACCCCTCGAGGTTACTTGCCCTCCAAAACACTGCTGTTCCAAGTGTTGCAACAGTATTTCGGAGATAATGTGGGATAGATGTGAGAAGGAAGTGCTGCCCTGGGGCTTAGTTCATGGCAGGGGAAATAATATTAAGATCTATTAGGTTATTGAACAAACACTACTAAAGAAAATATTTTACTCAATTACAAATGCAGCCAACCTAGGGTTCAGGGCAAGGTGTTTGTCTAGGTGAACTTATAAGGAATCAACGGTGTTGCAGTCTATGACATATCGGGGAAGCCCATTCCACAAGTTGATGACTCAATTGAAGAAGAAATTCTTGGATTCGTTAGAGTTGAATGATTTACCAATGATCTTGCAGCCATTAACCAGCGTGTAGTTTGATCGGTCAATCATAAAATATTTATTACAGTTTATGTTGTCGATGCCTTTAATGATCTTGAAAACTTGATTAAGGTCACCTCTCAATCTGTGTTTGGTAAATGGATATAAATTTAGTTCTTTGAGACGTTCCTCGTATGGTTTGTTCCGAATATAGGGTATCATCTTGGTAACTCTACGTTGAACTCGATCCAATTTGTCTATATCTTTTTGATAGTAAGGGCACCAGAACTGAACGCAATATTCCAAAAGTGGGCGGACTAATGAATTGTAAAGGGTTAGGATAAAGTCTTTTGATTTATATTCAAATGATCTACCTATGAAACATAGCATTTGGTTTGCCTTCTTAACAACTTCAGCACAATGTTGATTTGGTTTTAAGTTACTGGATATTCTAGCTATCTATCTATTGCCTGACGCCGTGATCCCCGAAGGGGTGGCCACGAACGAACCGCCCCCATGCACCTCTGTCCCCAGTCAGTCGACGCCCCTCCCCTCAACCAGCACCGCCTTCGTTCATATACTTCCTCACTCCATCCTTCCACCTCTCTTTCGGTCTACCTCTCCCTCTCTGTCCTTCCACCTCTCTCTCGTACACCCTCTTAGTCATTCTCTCGCTTTCCATACGTTCCATATGGCCGAACCATCTCAAGTTGTTCCTTTTCACACTTTCCAGCACATCTACCTCCACACCACACCTCCTTCTTACTTCCTCATTAGTCTGTCTATCCCTCCATGTAACTCCTCACACACTTCTTAAGTAATTAATTTCCACTGCTCTCACTCTTAGTCTGATTCTCTCAACCAACGTCCATGCTTCGCTTCCGTAAGTTAGTGTCGGGATTACCACACTGTCATGCAAGGACTTATTCACTTCCATACTGACCACCCTATTTCTTGTTACTGCTTTCAGCATTCCTACAACCCTCTTCCCCTGTTGTACCCTCTCCCGGACTTCTTCATCCATAGTCCCATCTTTACTCAACACACTGCCCAGATAATTAAAAGAGTTGACGATCTCCATAGCCTGACCGTTCAGCTTCACCTCACACTCTGTCACTTCACCCTTTTTGAAGACCATAACCTTGCTCTTCCCCGCATTTACCTTCAAATTCCGGTTTTCACACACTGTTCGAAATACATTTACCAGACCCTGCAACTCCCATTCATTATCACTCATCAGAACTGTATCATCTGCAAACAGCAGTAGAGGTAGCTTCCACTCAATTCCCTCCCATTTAAGCGATACACCAACATCCACTGCTCTTGATAGTATTTATTTCATGACTCCATCCATATATACAGTAAACAACCACGGGGACATCACACACCCCTGTTTCAAGCCAACATTCAGGTCAAAGAACTCGCTCTGCTCACTCTCCACACGTACTGCCGCCTTTGCACCCTCATACATGCTTTTCACTGCTTTCAGCAACTTGCCATCTACTCCATATATTCTAAGTACTTTCCACAAACCTTCTCTATCCACTCTGTCATAGGCCTTCTCCAGGTCCATAAAGGCAACATACACCCTTTGTTTCTTCTCCAGATATTTCTCCACAACACAATTCAGGGTAAAAATCTGATCTACACATCCTCTTCACTTCCTAAAATCTCCCTGCTCGTCGCCTATCCATTTCTCCGTTCTCACTCTCACTCTCTCAATCACTACCGTACTGTATACCTTCCCTACTACGCTTAGAAGACATATTCCTCGGTTGTTACCACACACTCCTCTTTCCCCTTTGCCCTTATATAGGGGCACTATTATGCCAGTCTTCCAGTCATAGGGTGCACTCCCCTACTCCCATGCTAGTTTGCACATTTTCCATACCCATTCTATCACTATCTCACCACCATACCTCAACATTTCCCCACACACTCCATCTGTTCCTGGTGTTTTCCCCAACTTCAATCTTTTCATAGCTTCCCACACTTCTGACCTCCTGATCCCCACCTCCTCCTCCACTACTTCTCTTCTTCTCCCTCCCATACCATATCCAGCTATGTTTGCTGGCTCTTCATTCCTTACATTTATCAACTCATTGAAGTACTCCCTCCATCTTTCGACTCTCTCTTGCTTCTCGGCTAGCATTCTCCCATTCTTATCTTTCACACCCTTACTGTTTCCCTTGCTACCTTCCCTAACTTTCTTGACTTCTTTCCAGAACAGTTTCTTACTCTCCCTCCATTTTACACTCAGATTCCTTCCAAATTCCTCATCTACTCTTCTCTTACTTTCCTTCACTACTCTCTTCACCACCCTCTTGCTCTCCACGTACCTCGCTCGTTTCTGTCTCTCGAAATCTTCATTCCCTCTACTACCCAACCACTCTCTATATGCTTTCTTCTTTTCTTCCACAGCTATTCTTACCTCTTCTGTCCACCATGCTGTACCTTTCACTCCCCTCCCTCTTCTCCTCACTCCACATACCTCCTCACATGCTGCACCTATCTCATCCTTAAACACCTTGCTCATCTCCTCCACTTCCTCCATAACTTCCAAGTCGAACCCACCTAGTCGTCTTTCCACTGCTCTCCTGTACTCCTCCCTGACTTCCTCCTCCTGCAACCTCTCCACCCTCCTCACCATTCCACCCTCCTCTCGCCTCCCTCCAGCTCTCCTCACCCACTTCTTTTGTACCCTAACCTTAGCTGCCACTACTGGATATTGTTACTCCTTAATCGGTTTCTCTGTATACACTCTTTATCTGGGTGCCATTCATCAGTAGTCTGGTTTTTCATTGCGGTAACTGATATTAAGTACTTTACACTTATGTTCATTGAAGCACATTTGCCAGATTGTTGTCCATTGTGAAAACTTGTTTAGATTGTTTTGCATATCTTCAATATGTCCATTTGTCAGTATGGTATTTGCGATGTTTGTGGCATCTGCAAACTTTGAGATTGTACAGGTGAGACCCTCATTTATGTTGTTAATGTAAATTAGGAAAAGGACTGGCCCCAGCACTGATCCTTGAGGTACAATCGCGCTAATAAGTGATGTATCGGCAGCAAGTATGTTTTGATCAATAATTGGTATCAGCAATATCTAAGCTTCATTTCTTCATATCGAGTGAAATTATACAAACATGTTCCTACACTTACCTACCCTATTCAACATCTGACAGACATTAATACAGCACAGAGCAAGCCAAACGTAATGCCAGCTGGGACATGACTTATTAACGCGACCGTACACCCCTAGTTACATTGGTCCACGTTGATGCTTGGGGTTGTTTGGGTGGTTGATGCTTGGGGTTGTTTGGGTGGTTGATGCTTGGGGTTGTTTGGGTGGTTGTGGGAGTTCTCCTTATTGTTATGATTATTATGAATATAATTAGTAGTATCATTATTATTATTAATATTATTGTCATTATTTGTTATTGATTATTCAAGTACATTGGGGTGTGTAATTGTTGATTAATCTATATTTGTATTAATTTCACCACAACACCAAACACGTTCAACGAAATTAATGAAAGCATATAATTATGCGATCCACCGGGATTCGAACCTGGGTTATCACACTCACAGATTTTTAAACACTAACCATTACACTACTAGGACGGTTAAAAGTTTATGCACAGACTTGTTAAGAACAGGGTGTTACTTATTATTATTATTATTATTATTATTATTATTATTATTCTAACACTGTAATAATACATATAATAATACCTAAAGGAAAAATCAACACCATTGTACTAATAACAATAATGCCACTGCCGGCTAAGATCCCCTCCAATAGCAATAATGTGAAGTGTTCTACCATCCCTGCCAGCTAGGCCTCCAGGAGATATAGGCTTATAGTGCCGAGCAGACTGTATATGATTATTAACAGCTTAAGGTGGCAGTGGCAGTTTTTTTTGGGCTATTAATGTATTTATTCATATATTTTTTTAGTTTCCTCGCTAGACCTCCATCAAGCTAAAAAATACCCCCCTAGACCCCCCTTCAAGATAAATTTGTAGGCCGGTTTCTCTTGAAATTACAGGCTCGCTATCGCTCGCCAGGAAAAAATATTACACCTATATGGCATGAAAGGTCTTAATATTGACAAAGTAATGGGGTGAAAGGTCTTAAAATCGACAAACTAATGGAAGGAACATCTTACAATCTCAAAACTAATATGCTGAACACGAGGGAGAAGGAGGCCCAGCAAAAAACGAATAGTATCCTCTTGATGAACACCACCCCCGGGGGGGATATTTACTGTTACAAACATATACATACAAACGCAAAATTATATGAAACACGCAATACTACTACTAACATTTACAATAATAATATTTATAATTATATGAAACACACAATACTACTACTAACAATTACAATAATATTTATAATTATATGAAACACACAATACTACTACTAACAATTACAATAATAATATTTATAATTATATGAAACACACAATACTACTACTAACAATTACAATAATAATATTTATAATTTTAACCCGTTTAGTACCAGGGACGTCCTTTTCACCATATTCTGGCAACCATTAGACGATTTTACTCAGCTTAGGAAGGACCTCTAGCAATAGTAAGGCTTCAAACCATCTCATCCAACCCTTTTAACTACCACAGATCCTTCCTAAGCTGCATAATATCGTCTAAATAAAGCTAGAATATAATATAACACACGTCGCTGGTGCTCCAAGGGATAATAATATATAATATAATGATCATTATCAATATCATTATCATCATCATAATAATCATAATAATCATTGTATATAATGTTGTCATCATCATAATAATCATAATAATCATTGTATATATTGTTATCATCATCATAATAATCATAATAATCATTGTATATATTGTTATCATCATCATAATAATCATAATAATCATTGTATATATATATTTTTATATTACGGGGTTGGAATACTTCGACAATTAATCGTTACTCTGACTATATTTCATTAACCTCCAAGCTCAGGTTGTAATCCCGGGAGGACCATATGCTTTCATTAGTTTATTCAAGTACATTGGAGTTTGTAATGGATGATTAATGTTAAGAACTGAGTGATACTTAATATTATTCCTTTATCTATTAATGGTTCCCACCTCGTACTAAAGTAAGTTCAGACCAATATTGGGGTTTGAATACTTGCGACTGCAGGGTATAAATATGTGCTTTGGGTTTAGATGCTTATGTTCTGGGTGTGGTGTTCCGAGTTCGAATCCTGGGATAACCATAATGCTTTCATTAGTTTATTCAAGTGCATTGGTGTTGGTAATTGATGACTAATGTTAAGAACGGGGTGTTACTTAATTATATATTCCATAACGAATTATAACTACGGGTGCTATTCAGGTTATGACTTATTTTAGCTTTGAACGGTTGAGGTCTCACTATTATCCACTCAATTGAAACTAAACAAATGAGTAACCAATATATTGATACTCCAATCTTATTGAAAGTATATTCTCGACGTATGAATGAGTGAATTTGTGTTTTGTCTGTTCGTTGTTTTATGTTGTGTTTTGTGTTTTCCCTGTTTTTGCTCTGTCTTGAGGCGGCCACCCCCAAGAAAAAAATGTAAAATAAAATAGAATTTAATAGAAAATAAAAAATAAAAATGGGAAAAGTGGGGATTGGGCCTGAGCATATAGATAGATAGATAGATGAATGTAAACGCTTTAAATTGTAATTTCTGTAATGAGTAATCAGTTTCCTCTTTAACCCTTCCCACCCGGGCAGCAATTTAAAAGGACACCGCGGCAGATGGGCAGGAGCCCGGGTGCCCTTTTAAAATCTGTAGGCTTGAAAGCCTATTAAGCTTGTTTTGAAAGCCGCGCGTCCGACGTATGTAAACAAAGCCTGTCGGAGGCGACGCGCGCACCTCTGGAAGCAAGCAGACGTCGGAGCTTTGATGTTGTGTGGTCTGCTAAGACAGATTCAGTCTTGAAAAGTGTGTCACATTGCTAAAATTGCGGCAAAATGCGCTCCGCGGAAATCGTCATCACAACTGAACCAGTTGACTTAGAGAGCTTTACTCAACGCCAGTCTACAGATTGGAGACCACAGTACGTTTAAAGATGCGTGGGAATTTTCTACAAAGATACGGTAGTCTAGGCGTAGACGTATTTCGGCCATATCACCCGGGTCTCCAGAACGTCCTTAGGATAGCGAGCCCGTGCCAGAAAGGTTAACATAAGATAGTTCCTTAAATGGGTTGGTTGAATTCCTGAGCTGGATAAAACTAATTTATCTATCCACAAAAGTATTTTCTCCTTACTTTTGGGCTCTGAGAGACGTACGGTAATCCTAGTGGCTTTCCTCAACGATATCAATTTCTCCCTATTTGTTAAACTGAAGGTACGGCGGAACAATGATCCCTAATTACCATGTATCGAACATATACTAAAACTCTGCTGTCTCTCATTGTTTGAACTCAAGATACGGCAGAACAAACGTCCCTGATTGCGTTGTATCCATGTAATAAACTAAAACTATGTTGTAATTAATTTCCCCACTTCACTAACTCCCACAGTTGATATATCCGAGCAGAACCTAGCACCTAGCTAATAGTAGTTCACTTTATTAACAATTGAAAGCTGAACCAAAACTCTTCATCATTACACATTCACCATTTGCCAATTTTGGTCTTTCACTGTAAGCATTGTTCTCTATGCATTGGGGGGGGGGGGGGGAAAGCATATTTTCAAATAAGTATCTCACTCCTACACGTCTTTCCTTTCTGAATTATAACGTCTAGTGATAACACAACCATCAAATATGAAAAATATAATTGTATTAAAATAATTAACCCTCGGCGTCTTATGATGCTTCTCTTCCCTTGATTCTGGCGATCATTTGACGATTTTATACAGCTAAGGAATAATATGTGGGAGTTACAACAGTTCAAGACTAAAGCCGGTGTCACACGAGCGCTTTTCCGGCAATTTTCGATGAGCAATTTTTGTTCTTGATATTTTGAGTCTTTTTTACATTGGAATCGGAAACTAGACAGAAGGTAGATTATGTTTGGTGGCTGATTTCTGATTTAATTAAACGAGATTTTATGCATGCCAGACAACAATTGCTCGTAATAATTGACGGAAAAATCTCTCGTGTGACACCGCCTTAACTCAACTACTCTTCTGTTTTCCACATTCCATTTCTAATCTCAACAAAATCGTCTAATGGCAGTCCGAAAACAGAATAGAAGTGCGCCATGGTATACTCAAAGGATTAATGCATTTTTACTGCCCGACATGACTCCATTATGGAAAAATATAAAATGTGAAATATCCAGCGATGCGAGTGAAGGCCTCTAGATTTTTTGTGCAATTGAATTTACATATAGAACGCGGATTAGTTTTGGCGTTTTGCATTTATCCGCGAAGTTGCTTATGTTTGTTTTATCGATGTTATCAACTTAAGGGAGCCCACCTCGCTTTTTTCTCTTTCTCTCCCTCTCTCTTTGACTTGTATGCATTCGGCCCCATTCAGCCTACTGTTTTAAGACGTTTACCCCCATCCAGGTGACAATATTTTCCTGGTGAGCGGTAGCATGCCAGCATATATATTTTTTTGTTTTGACAGCAAGCTAAATTTGTACATTTTCGATAGAAAAATGTCTCCGGCGAAGCTGGATTTCTCCATACAATGTTGGCTAACTATCGCTCGCCAGGAAGAAATCGACACCTGGATGGGGATAAACGTCTTAAAACAGTTGGCTGAATGGGGCCGAATGGATACAAGCCAGGGAAAGAGAGAAAAGGAGAGACAGATAAAAAAAGCCGGTGACCCCCCTAAGGAAAGTTACCAGTTAAAAGGTGGTTGCAGTATTTATATAAAAATACCCGTCATGAACTCACATAATATTTATATTTCTGATAAATGTAGAATGTTATGGTTCAAACTTTCTCATAGCCCAAAAGTCGCAAATGCTCAGATATTAGGACAAATAAGAACCAAATTAAAAGGACATGAACGCACACCATCTGATGCACTTTCAAACGTACATGAAGAAAGGCTCACTTATCTACATATGTACACATTTCCGCGTACATGTACAGACGCACACACACTCACACTCACACAATAGCATGCAAAATAACCCACATGCATATTCCTACACGAGGGGATGAGAGAGAGAGAGAGAGAGAGAGAGAGAGAGAGAGAGAGAGAGAGAGAGAGTGAGAGTGAGTGAGTGAGAGAGAGAGAAAAACTTTACACAGAATTACACAGATGCACTTGCCACACAGAGCTTACGATCCAAGCAAGGTGGTCAGGACTTAATTCTAATGGAGATAAAACGAAAACAAATGGAAAGTGGAAGAAATGGATAGTACAGAAGAAGGTTGTCTGAGAGAGAGAGAGAGAGAGAGAGAGAGAGAGAGAGAGAGAGAGAGAAGAGAGCGAGAGAGAGAGAAGCTAACATCTATGGATATATGGAGAGGCGTATACGTTTTTACTTATATTATTTGTATGTTTGTAGTACAATTCCCCCCCCTCTCTCTCTCTCTCTCTCTCTCTCTATCTATCTATCTCTATATCTCTCTCTCTCTGACTTCAAACGGGTTCTTATTTCGATTGCCTTGCCTTTTTCCTATAGCATTTTATCTCCCTTTCTTTTATCCTCTAACTTTAGCCACTTTAGGGTTTTTTAGGCCTTCCCCTCCTGTCATTGCCTTCTTTATGTCTTGGATTTTTTCGTTTCTCTCTCTCTCTCTCTCTTTTCACTGTCTATCTCTTTGTTTCTCTCATATGCTCTCACTCCATCTCACTCTCACTCTGTCACTCACTCTCATATGACTCAATCTCACACACACACTCTCTCTCTCTCTTTGTTTTCTCTCTCTTTATCATCTGATGGACATAGGATTAATATGAATTTATCAGTAGCTAAGTGTAACTTCCCTATCGAACTAATTTATTTCTATACTCTATAAAAAACTTTCCGTGTGGGCTTTTTCCTGACCGATATGGTTACACTTCATCCTATTTTCCGGTACGGCTTTTTAGCCAGAGGGAGCAGAGGGTGGAGAGAGAGCCTTCTACTTTGCTGTCCTATTCTTCTACAATAAACTGTCCCTGGCAAGTATTAATAAGGCCGGACCACCTAGCAGGGACCGCAAAGTCTGTGTGTTCTGAGTATCTGTGTAACTCTGTGTAAGGGGTACATCGCACAAACACGAAAACCATGTGAGGGACCATGATGGTTTGAAAAATGGCGTTCGCGGATGGATTAGGCTTAAAAAATGACAATCAACCACCCAACGAAGGTAATGAGACAGCACCGAGATTGTAACGAGGGCGACACAACTGCATTACGATAATCTTTTTTGTTTTTTTTTTTTTTTTAAGAGACAATGAACGGAGGAAGGAAAAACACAGATAAAACAAAAAGGTCCATGTGCCTAAAGGCATCCTCTATTCATAAAATGTTTGTAACAACTGGATTTAAACATTTGTAGATTGTAAGTTTGTGGAAGCAATTCGAAGGAAGTGAATTCCAAAGAGTAGTAGCTCTGGGGATAAATGAATTCTGATAAGCAGCAGTTCTGCATTGTGGAGGAGAAAGTTTAAATTCATGGGCGCTCTCAGCTGCCCTAGTTCTACGGGGAAAGATGTGGAGAGGCGGCACAATTGAAGCAAGTTCCTCGGAACAATTGCTGTGAAAATATCTGTACAATAATGCAAGGGATGCAACGTTTCTTCGTATGGATACTGTAGGAAGGTCCTGTGTGATTGCAGGGTTATTGATTAATCTAATAGCTTTATTTTGAATTTTGTCCAACTGCCTCAATGCAACCACTCCACTTCCACCCCACAGAGGTGAACAGTAATCCGTCTGAGAACGCACATGACTTTTATATATTACGGCCAACTGCTCGTCAGTGAAGAATTCTCGAACTCTGTACAGGAGTCCCAGTTTTTTAGAGGCATTCTTAGCAATGCTTATAACATAATGTGTCCAGCTCAAGTTAGTAGTTAATGTTACACCGAGAATGTCAATACTAGGGGAAGTGGGAATATTTACATCATTAACAAATATATGGGAGTCAGTGAGATTCTGTCGGTTAGAAAATTTAATGTACTTGGTTTTCTGTGCATTAAAGGAAACTAGATTATTTTGTCCCCATTCATTAATTCTAGAAAGGTCCTGGTTCAGAGAAATTGCAGTGTTTATTTTTGAATTTATAAGATCGGGTTGGGTGAAAGAATTGGTAAATGTGAAGGAACTGTGGAGTGTTGAGTTATCTGCGTAGGAATGTATTGGATTATGAGTGGTAGATATGAGATCATTGATATGAATGAGGAACAGAGTTGGGGCCAAAACTGATCCCTGGGGAACACCAGCATGTATTGAGTGAAATTGAGAATAAAGGCCATCTACCATTACACGTATTTTTCTGTTATGAAGATAAGAAGAAATTAGTGGAACTAATGATGCAAGGCCGTAGTGTGACATCTTCGACAATAAGGATTGATGCCAGACTCTATCAAATGCCTTTGATATATCCAGTGCTATTGTATGTGTTTCACCATGTTGGTCTGTAGCTTGGTGCAAAGAATGTCTGCAGTTGATCGACATCGTCTAAAACCATATTGCTTATCACTGATTAATTTATTATTCTCAAGATGCTTAATTATGTGATTATTTAATATAATTTCAAAGACTTTACCAAGAGTGGACGTTATAGCTATTGGTCTGTAGTTTGATGGATCTGAAGAGGCACCTTTTTTAGGAACTGGATGGATGTTTGCTTCTTTCCAGGGTACTGGGAAGCATGAGGTATGAGTACACAGACAGAAACATTTTGCCAATACAGGAGCGAGCACCAAGGAGCAATTCTTAAGTACTATTGGAGGAATTTCATCTGGACCAGGAGCCTTATCTACTGAGAGATTCTGCAAAATAGTTTTGACATGTCTGGTGTGGATCTTAAGTGAGGGAATTTCAGGCGAATTAAAATTAAGTACAGGGACATCTTGATTTATTTCATCTAAGGTTGAGTTGGTGGAGAAAATATCCGCAAGAAGGTTAGCTTTACCTCGTGGGTCACTTACAAGATTGCCAGTCGGAGATTTTAATGGTGGAATGGATGAAGCAGTAGTGCAGTTGGATTTCAATGAGTTAAGAGTAGACCAAAATATTTTGTTATCATTTGGATGATTTAGAAGTTTATTTGCCTGCTTGTGGAGAAAGTTTGATATAGTTAGGTTTAATACAGTTTTGGCATGATTTCTGATGTTTCTAAAGTAATTAAAGGCTTAATGTGTTTTTGATCTTGTGTATGCATTGTAGGCTATTGCTTTTTGTTCAGTTACTCTAGCACAATTATGGTCAAACCATTTAGGTGAATTAGATCTTTTACTGTACTTTTGATGAGGAATAAAAGTTTCCATTCCAATTTTTACAAAATCTTGTATGAGGCTCAAGGTGGAGTGTGCATCATTAGAAAAGAAAGAGGTCCAGGGAATATCAATAAAGAAACCTTGTTAAGACCCTCCCATTCTGCCCTATCGTAATGCCATTTAGTCACCAAAACAGGTTCAGAGTGGGAAGGTGTGGTATGTGATAGACAGGTGGCCTGTATCAGACAGTGATCAGAAGATCCAAGCGGGGACCTCACTGTAACATCATAATTTTCTGAATTGGTTGTTAAAAATAAGTCCAGTAGGTGGGAATTATGATTAGGATTATCTGGTACACGGGTGGGTTGGATGACTAGTTGAGTGAGATTAAATGAGTCTGCAAATAGCTCACATTCAAGACCAGCATTATCAGTCCTGGCTGAATGAGTGAGCCATTCAACATTATGGACATTAAAATCACCCAACACAGTGATTTCAGAAGAAGCATTTAAGTTGAGGACACTGAGTTGTGAGGACAGAGAATCAAAAAGACTTTGCTCTGGAGGAGTATTTGGGGAACGGTAGATGCAACATATGTATTTAAATTTACCATCAGAAATTAATTTGTATATAGAATAATCAAAATAGGGACAATTGAAACTAGTAACCTCCTCCAGGGCAATTTCAGATTTTGCGAAGCAACATACACCTCCTTTAGGTCTGAAATTTTGGAGCAGTTGATAACCTGGAAAATTAAATCTAGACGTGTCAGATGTGGATGTTACTTGAGTCTCTGTCAAAAAAAGGAGAGTAGGGGATTCTGCTTGAAGAAATTGTTGTACAGAATTGATGTTAGAGTGAAGTCCCCTTATATTACTAAAGAAAAAGTTGCACCGACGAGCAGCTTTGGGACGTTGCAATGCTCTTGACACAGTCGCATGATGATGACCGGGAGGGCCCTAGACGAGATACGGTTGCGAATGAGTACGATATTAGCTGGAAAATTCCCTGCCTCCCCTGCCTGAGCCCCAGCCACCACCCAGGGATAACACAAACCTGTGCAGTACTTCATCATCGGTGACGACGCATTCCTGCTCCGCCCATGGATAATGAAGCCCTAACCACAACACATCATGACGAAGAAGCAACTTGTCTTAAATTACAGGTTGTCAAGGGCTCGTTGTGTGGTGGAGAATGCTTACGGCATCATGACTAGCAGGTACGTGTGAATATACCGACATGTGCAGTAGTATACTTCAGAAATAAGAAAATATACCTTACTGCTGAAAAAAAAAAATTATAGTGATATTGTTCAATATATATGTGTTCACAAAGTTTAGGAAAGACATCTATCTATCTATCTATTGCCGGACGCCATAGTCCCCTTAATGAGGGTGGCCATACACAGAAGGCCCCAAAGTGGACCTATCCCCTGTAAGAGTGACAACCCATGCCAGTTTACTGAAGGACTTACAGGATTGACCATTCAATTTAAGACCCGTCCGACCCGGAGGCCCTCTATGTATCTTTTTAGCACTATTTGTCTACAGTGGTGTTCGGCTAGTCCATCCACTAACCTGCTTCACCCTTATGTAAGCAGTACCGATTTGTATCAGGTTTACTGCCCTAGACAAGTTGCCGACCAAGGCTGACGAGTCCCATCCACCCGCATTTTTTATATGGTTGTCTCCCCTAGATGGGTTGCCGACCAAGGCTAACGAGTCCCATCCACCCTGCATGGGAAAATAATAATGATTGATGCCTATATATATTTTCGAAGTTGAATACAACATAAGAAATGTTGCCTTGAATGTGGTATGTGATGATTTTGTTTTAAAAGAATAATATTATTTCTGAAGCTTCAGGAGCCACTCAAGTGTCAAGCGATGGCGATGCGGTTGCATTGCGAAATAGAAGACAGTAATGCGATTGCAATGCCAGGGTGCTGCAATGACAAGGAGATGTTTTTTGGCCTACGGTCCCGGCGCGCTCAAATTCTGCGAGATTTGAAATATTCTGGCCAGTAGAGGACGCGCGCATATGCCGCTGCGATGCCGCTAGCCTCACACACGATCCCACTGGGAGTACCACTATTGCCTAGATGATTGTAACGCGATCACTTAATCTTGCCTTCGCACGACGGTTTTCGTGTTTGTGTGAAGTACACTTGTTTTTTATATAGATGACGATCGCAGAAGCCGCTGCAATGGCACTTTCCTCGCACATGATCCAACTGTGATTACCACGAATGTCTAGACAATTGTGACGCGATCGTTTAATCGTGCCGTTACACGACGATTTTCGTATATGGGTGAAATACCCTTTACTCTTTCTCTTTGTTTTTCACAGTCAGTCTCTTTGTGTCTCTTATTCTCTCTCTCTATCTCACTCTCACTCTCTCTCTCTTATCTCATTCTCATCACTCTCTTCCTAATTCCTAGCCATTATCATCCCTCCCCTCTCTCCCCTTCCCTTCACCCTGTCTCAATCACCCTTCATCACCACCTCCTGTCTCTCTGCCTCACTTTTCTCTCTCTCTCTCTCTCTCTCTCTCTCTCTCTCTCTCTCTCTCTCTCTCTCTCTTTCTCTCTAACAGATAGACAGCAACGAGTGGTTATCAATGGAGTCTCTTCTGAGTGGACTCCTGGAGTAACTGGAGTTCCACATGGATCTGTCCTTGCCCCATTGCTGTTATGATATAAAACATGTAATTGACATCGTTATTGGTGTGTTGAGTGTGATCTCCAAGTTTGCAGATGACATAAAGCTTGGAATGAATGTGAAGGACCCCAAAGGGGTTGAACAGCTCAGGATGGACCTCAACAGACTGGGTGAACGATTGGAGACATGGCAGATGCCTCTAAACTTGGAACAGTGCAAGGTGATGCATATCAGTCAAGCGAACACCAAGTCATTCTTTTCGCTATTGGAAATGCCTCTGGAAGTGACTGACTTGGAAAAGGATTTGGGTGTTCTAGTCAGCAGTGACCTACAGATTTACAAGCAGTGCATTGAATTAGAGAAGATAGCTCAGAAATTATTGAGTTATATTAGGAGGCAATTTTACTATAGCAATAAGGAAATAGTCCTCACACTTTTCAACACTCTGATACGGCCTCTCCTGGAGTATGCTGTTCAGTTCTAGTCTTCAGCACTTAGGGAAGATATAGAGCGACTGGAAAGAGTACAAGCTAGGGTTATGATGCTTATTTCATCGATTAGCAGAATGAGCTATGAGGACCGGTTGAGAGCTTTTCATCTGTTTCTGTTGGAAACACGCAGACTACGAGATCAGCTCATTGAAGTTTGTAAAATACCTATTGGGTTTGACAAAGTGGATTATAGCCTAGATGTTTCTAATCTCTCAGTGGGGATCGAACCGTCGACCATCAGGACGATAGCCGACGCTTTAATCAATTACACCACGGCAGTCTGCCGTGGTGTAATTGATTAAAGCGCCGGCTATCGTCCTGATGGTCGACGGTTCGATCCCCACTGAGAGATTAGAAACATTTAGTGGCTCACGTGTATTTGTGATATATTCTCAATAGCCTAGATATAAATATAACACGCATACATAGCTGGTAGTTAGAATTGAATTGATTCAGCGCTAGTATATGTAAATTTTTGTTTTCATATAAGATCTGTTTTACCTGGAACAAACTTCCCTCAGAAGTTGTAAACAGTTTTTCAAAAGAGCACACTCTACAACGAGTGTACTGCACTATACAGACTATTTCCAATGTTCCCTTACCCACTCTAAACCACTGTTTGGACACTTGATCCTCATTGTTTTGGAGGACAAGCAGCCTAGTGGGGTCGTTAAGCCTGTTGTTGCTTGATTTCCTTTGTACTTCTTTGTAACTTCATTTCACTTCAAGTATATCCCCGGAGTGGACCCTAAGGACTCTGATATACTAACTATTTCCTAGTAACACACACAAGCACTTCTCTCTCTCTCTCTCTCTCTCTCTCTCTCTCTCTCTCTCTCTCTCTCTCTCTCTCTCTCTCTCTCTCTCTCTCTCTCTCTCTCTCTCTCTCTCTCTCTCTCTCTCTCTCTATCTCTCTCTCTCTTTCTCTCTCTCTCTCTCTCTCTCTCTCTCTCTCTCTCTCTCTCTCTCTTCGTCTCCACTCACCCGAATAACAGTAAAATCCTATTGTCATTTCCTTCACATTTCCACAGTTTTCTTAACCCTCTTTTCAGGGACTGTCGGGAATATTTTCTAAGATGTCCCACTATTTTCCTGGCCCCTCCACTGCTCCTGACAATTGTGGTCCTTTTCGTCAAATTTATGTGATTTAGGGAATGCCATTTACTTTATTTACACACTCACGTAGATACGAATACACAGGCGCGGGTAGAGACGGAGGAACACACAGGAATGTTCGCATAGGCACACACGCATGCACATACACGCATGCATTGGTATACTCGCACGCACACACACACTCACACATACACACACACGCACGCACACACACACACACACACACACACACACTGTCACGGTAGCCGAGCGCCTGTACAGGGATTGTAGTCACTGTACAAAGGAGTACAAAGGAGTACAAAGGAAATCAAGCAACAACAGGTCTAGTGACCCTTCTAGGCTGCTTGTCCTCCAAAACACTGAGGATCAAGTGTCCAAACAGTGGTTTAGAGTGGGTAAGGGAACATTGGAAAGGGGACTACTGCCCTGGAACTAATGTCCGTGGCAGGATTAGGAAGTTAGTAGGGGACAGATGGGTTAGTAACTGAGGGGGGGATAAAATAAAGTTATTCATTTACAAACTCAGTCAGTCGCGGGTTTGATGCGAGATATTTGTCTAAGCGGAGTTTAAATGAATCAACGGTGCTGCAGTCTATAACGTCTCGGGGAAGCCTATTCCACAAGTTGACAACTCGATTGAAGAAGAAATTCTTAGATTCGTGTGAGTTAAAAGATTTACCAATAATTTTGCAACCGTTTCCCAGCGTGTAATTAGATTGGTCGATAGTGAAGTACTTACTACAGTTCATATTGTCGATGCCTTTGATGATTTTGAACACTTGAATTAAGTCACCTCTTAATCTGCGCTGGGTTAAAGGAAATAAGATTTAATTCTCTAAGACGCTCTTCGTATGGTTTGTTCTTTAGGCTAGGTATCATTTTGGTAACTCTACGTTGAACTCGTTCGAGCTTGTTTATATCTTTTTGGTAATAAGGGCACCAGGATTGAACGCAGTATTCCAGAAGAGGGCGGACTAAGGAATTGTAAAGGGTTAGGATAACTTCTTTGGATTTATGCTCAAATGACCTGCCTATAAAGCCAATTATTTTGTTTGCCTTCTTAACAACTTCTGAACATTGTTGACTCGGTTTTAGGTTACTCGATATTGTTACTCCCAGATCGGTTTCTCTGTTTACATTCTTAAGCTGAGTGCCATTCATCGAATAGTTTGCTTTCTCATTTAGGTATCCGATATGTAGTACTTTACATTTATTTGCATTGAAACTCATTTGCCAAATTTGGGCCCAACATGACAATTTATCTAGATTTTTTTTTTTTTTTTTTTTTTTTTTTTTTTTTCTATATTCCAACTTACTTCCTCTCGGGCATAGGCTGAGAGCCTTAACATTCACCGCTTTACAATGAACAGTGAAGCCCGTGAGGTCTTGTTCCAGTCTAGGGAGTGAGACATGTGAAGCACGTAGAGTACAACGAGCACCTGCCATCTTGCCTTCAAATGAGGCACGGTGCTCACTCATGGCCCGAAACGACCCCATCTCTGAAGCCATCTCGTTCCCGTGCTTCACTGTCTCACCCCTACACTCGGACTCTCACACTTACACACACACACAACGCCACCTGTTGAGCAGATAACTCACCAGGCATTGCACCCCTATAGCATATTTTGAATATGGGAATATTCATACACTGCTATTTAATCAGGGAACAATGAGGGTATTTTATTGACGTTTCGGTGGGCTTGTGGTAATGCACTGATACTAGGTACAGCTCAAATTCCATCCCAATAATATCTTCCCATTGATACATCGGGATTTGAACCCGGGACCTTTGGATTACCAGGCCAGTGGCAAGACCACTCCACCACACCTCCCCTTTGTGTTGATTGTGTTGCATATCGTCAACTTGTTCTTTTGAGAGTACGCTATTTGCAATTTTTGTATCGTCAGCAAATTTTTAGATTGTACAGGTGAGACCCTCATCTATGTCGTTGATATAAATTAGAAAGAGAATTGGTCCTAGTACCGATCCCTGGGGTACCCCGCTACTTACATTGGTCCATTTAGATGCCTTACCGTTTATGACTACTCTTTGCTTTCTGTCGCTGAGCCAATTTTCTATCCATTTCAACACACCGTCTTGTATTCCATGCGCTTATAGTTTTAGCAGTAAACGTTTGTGGGGAACTTTGTCAAAGGCCTTTTGAAAATCAAGGTATATAATATCTACCGCTTTACTCTTATCGTAGAGGTTGAGGATATCGTGGAAGAAGTCTAAGAGGTTTGTTAAACAGGAACGTTTTTTATGAAAGCCGTGTTGACTATCTTTAAGTAAGTTATTTGCCTCTAAGTGATTTACGAGTCTGTCTCTTATGACAGTTTCTAGCATTTTACATACAATTGAGGTTAAGCTAATTGGACGATAGTTACTGGGTAGGGATTTGCTGCCTTTTTTGAATATCGGTGTTACGTTGGCTAGCTTCCACTGATCAGGCATAGTCCCAGACTGCAAGGATTCATTGAATAACAATGTCAGTGGTTTGGAGAGCTCATCCTTAGCTTCCTTTAGAACTCTAGGCGAGATTGTATCAGGTCCAGGCGTTTTATTTACCTTGAGTTTATCTAAACAATTCAATAGTTTTCTCTCTGTAACGGTGACATTGCTAAGAACATCTGAATTATCAATCTGAATCGGAGATGGTGTAGGGATATCACTGAGGTCTTCGGTTGTAAAAACTGATGCAAAGAAGGTATTGAGGGCATTACTCATTTGTACTTCGTCTTTGGTGTATTCTCCATTTTCATCGACTAACGGTCCAACAGTTAAAGTAACTACATTTTTCTTTCTGATATAACTATAGAATTCTTTCGGGTTTGTTTTACTTTGATTCGCGACATGTAACTCCAGGGTCTTTTTACTTTGCTTAATTAACTTTTTGGCTTTGCGTCGTAGCTCTACAAATTTCACCCGTTCTTCGTCATTTTGTGAGGATTTTAATCTATCATTAGCAAATTTTTTAGCAAGCAGACAGTCTGAAATATCTTTATTCCACCATTTGGGCTTATCATTATGGCCTGGACGCCGTATTTTCGATGGTATGCAGTCTTGCACTGCCTTAAGGTAGGTGGTTGTGAAACACTCCCAAGATGTATTTATGTCGTTATTGTTAGTCAGAAAGCTCCAGTCAGTTTCTTTAAGCTTTGATTTAAGTTTATGAAAATTTGCTTTCTTGAAATTAGGGACTTTCTCAATGCTGCTATTTGATTTGTTACTAGTAAACTTTAAAGTGAAAGTTATCGTACGATGGTCGCTGTTACTGAATTCATCACCAACATTCAAATTCTCTATTAATTCTTCTTTAGTTGCGAGTACAAGGTCAAGCACATTATTACCACGGGTCGGAGATTGTACAAATTGAAAAAGTGAACTCTCTTGCAAGTTAGCATAGAGATCGTGTCCAGAGTGTGAAGTAAGAATATCGCCCCATTTAGTCACGGGTAAGTTGAAATAGCCAAGAATTACGGTATCTTGAATGTTAGTTATTTCTGCAATTTGTTCATAAATTACACTGTCAGTTTGCACTGATTGAGCTGGGGGTCTGTATAATAAAGCTAGTGTTATTTTAGTTCCTCGTTTATTATTTAATAGTACGTAAGATATGTGTATATTCGCAATTTGAGGTTTTGACATTAAGACGGGATTAAGACTTTCCTTTATAAAAAAACAGAACTCCTCCTCCATTTCTATTGATCCGACTTTTCTCAAACATTGTATAACCAGGAAGCGTATATTCGGCTAAAAAGTCTCTGTCTTCCGTATTTAACCAAGATTCTGTAATGCCGATTATATCATAATGTTCTGTAAACACGATTTCCTCTAGATCTGAAAATTTATTGCGTATGCTACGAGCATTTACATAAAACACCTTTAGAGTATTAGAGTTGGATGTTACTGATTGTGCATTGTCTGAATTTTCAGTTCGTATTTGACTTACAATACCCCGGATACCCCGGGTTGACCCCGTTTTTTGAACGGAAATCCTTGACTGCATCGTTCAGCAGACGACCAAGACGTGCAGCTCCTACTTCATTGAGATGTACACCATCTCCTGAAAACAAAGATTTATCATAGTAAAAATGATCCCACGTGTCGACAAAGCCGATGTCCTCCTCCCTGCAAAGTTTGGCTAGTCGGCGATTTGTACTGGTAGCTATGTTGTAGAATCTGTTTTCTACATCAATCCGGGGAACAATTCCTGAAATTAAGATTCTATTAGATTTTTCCTTGAAGGACCTGATCAGCCGCCGGTACTTGCAAAGTAGTTCCTCTGACCGTGTCCGTTGGACATCGTTAGATCCAACGTGGATGACGTACGTAGTGCTTGCGGGGGCGAGCCTGGAAACCTCTTCCACAGCCGCAACAATGTCGTCCACGCCGCCACCTGGGATACAGAATCGCTTTCTGGTCCTGGGTGCCCTGGCGCAGAACTCGGTTAATTGGCCACGGACCATGGAGTCGCCCACAAGCCGAACTTCTTCCGTTTCCTCTTCCTCGTCAATAGCAAGAATTTTGAAGCGGTTTTGGCATGTTGTCGGGATGACCTTCCTGGTACTGGTACTGGGATGCACATTGTTTCTCACTAACTGAAAGTTGTCCTGGAGGGGAGTGAGAGTAGAGTCATTATTATTTTCTGCAACATCTAAGGTAGCTTAGGGATTAGTACAGGGATTGCTGGCTCTAGCGTTAGGAGTTCGATCCCCTAAGCCGGCAGAGGAAGTTTCTCTCATAAAGTTTCCTTGGCCGTGATGGTTAGGTCTGGATGGACCAGTCTCTGGGGACCCACAAAGACTCCTGCCCTGCACGTCCTATTCCCTCGAGGATATGTAGGCGCCCTCGTTAGCAGCCAAGGTCAGTATGCTGATCCCTCTGGAGACGATCTAGGTTAATTATCTGTATTTGCAGCCTCATTGGCTGTCGGCTTATAAGCGAATAAGTAAAAAAATATTACTAATGTGATTATTATTATTCATATTATCATTACACACACACTCCTTTAAATGCATTCATTGGTTAACGAAATTATATTATTAGTAGTTTATATTTGTTTCTCATGTAGACCTATTTACTATTGTTTGGGTATTTTCATTTTATTAAATGATATATAATATTTATTTTATCTTCAGAATTTGTTTATCGTATTTGTTTCCTTAGCTGTAATAAAATAACCTAGTAATGCTTAACCCCTACTGTACCGTAGGGTACTACCATAAATGTAACCCCCATTCCCAAGTAATGTGGCCAAAATGGCTTCAGAGGCAAGATATAACAACCTCCCACCTCAAAAGATGGAGGAATACTGCCTTTCCTAGCCTGTGGAATCCTGCAGCCAACCTAAGAAGTGTTGCCAAAGTCTTAGAGTTGTGCTCAAACGTCGGGGTACCAGGCACTGCCTGATACTGACAGTTACAAGGACCGTATATTACTGACGGCTTGCTGGGACTGAGGAGTGATTTATCTACTGACGGCTCTCTGCCGTCGCAGGGATTGTACGAGTTAAACAAATTATATATATATATATATAACATATATATAAATTTGTCAAGTATTTTATAACTATCGCTGGGTAACTCGACAGTCATTTTGATATCTAACCCCGCATTATTTCAAAAGGGGTTAGAACAATCGAGCTGTAAATTTCCACAGCTCTCATTCCCTGGCCGACTATTCCAGTATGATAGAAATGTCAGCTTGATTGCTCTCTTCATTTTTTAGATATACGAAGTTATGGGGGTCCCGATTTCTGTCAAATTTTGTCTTGATAGCGTAATGCTTAGCGTGCGGAATTTCGGTGTGAGTATCCTAGGTTCGAGTCCTTGGAGTACCACATGTATTCTTAACTTTCATTGATTTCATTAGTTAGGGTTATTTGTAAATTAATTGGTGGGTTGGTGAAAACAAGTATGAATAGTAAGCGATGCCTATACTCTGTTTCTTTTTAACTGACGATAATTTGAATCCCCTAGCAACTAATTTATCGATACTTGATGGGAGAATAAGAAACTACTCTGTCTCTGCATCATTTTAAGACCCAGTTTATATAGTTAGCACCATATTTCACTACACAATATTCAAAATAACTGAGAGATCTTCATGGGAACTTTGCAATTTACCGTACATTATAGTCACATTTTAACCCTTTGAGGATCATGGCGCATTTTAACGGTGTATTCTGGCTATCATTAGACGATTGTATACAGCTAAGGAAGGATGAGTGGGAATGATAAGGGTAAAGACTATCGCAATTAACCCTCCACATAGCCGTCCTAATCTGAGCCAAATCGTCCATTAATAGCCAGAATAAACTGTCAACCGCGCCCTAATTCTCAAAGGGTTAAACTGTAAATACTTATAAATCCGTTAAGTATAGGATGACGCACTCCTCCCTTTTATTCTGACTGACTTCATTGTAGACGAGTTTATAAAGCTAAGCCAATACTGTACCAGATGATATTACCTTAAATGTACCATTCATTACCAGACAGTGTGGCCAAAATGGCTTCAGAGGCAAGAGAACACATCCTCCCACCTCAGAAGTTGGTGTAGCACTGACCCAGCCAGCCTGTGGAGAATGGCAGCTAAGCTGAAATTGTTTGCCAACTCCTCAGAGCAGTGCCTACAATTCATGTTAGCAGCTACTGCTCAATACTAGGAGTTATAAGGATCACATATTACTGACAGCTTAGAGCCGTCGCTGAGATAGTAGGGGTTAAGGGACGAGTACCAGTATCTGTTTTTTTGGTCTATTATAATTAATTAATTTATTAATATATCTTTAGTGTCCTTGCTAGACCTCTATCAGGCTGTAAAAACACCCTATAGATCTTCCTTCAAGATAAATTTGTAAAATTTTTTGGTAGAAAAATGTCCTGGCCGAAGGCCGGTAACTCAAACTTACAGGCTCGCTATCGCTCGTCAGGAAAACAAATCGACACATAAATGTCACGAAAGGTCCTGATATTGACAAAGAAACAGGGTGTAAAGTCTTAAAATCGCCAAACTATTGGGCCGAACGTCTTAACCCACAGAACCCCAGCGATGACACGTTTGCGTCGGCAATGTATGTAACGCTAAACCCCAGGGACGCATAAGGTGCGTCCTGGTTAATTACTCCGGTCCTATGGCACCTAGAGGGCTCAGATTTGTATGGGAACTGTGTAAGTATCCCACGCAACAATACCGATGGTTGAAAACTCTCAAAGTCCAACCGCGTGCGCGTGAGCGTGCCAAAACCTGTTTTTGCCTACCAATTCCCCATGTTAATTCCGACTTTCGGGCGCACCGTAGGACCCTTTAATGACCTAGGGGATCGGTTTTTTGTGGGTGTTCCTCATTTCTAACCCATTCCTGGTGTTTTCTGGAGATTTTTTTATTTTTTACAACCCCCTGGTCCTGGGTGGTACATTTATTATTAACTAGCTGGGGTTCAGTGGGTTAAAATCGAAAAACCAATAGGGCAAAACACGAGGAGCAAGGGGGACCAAAAAACCCCGGCCCATCTCCCCTTAAACACAATCTGTGGGCGTCAAAGGGTTAATTGTTATAGTCAGTAGACAAGTCCTTGCATGACAGTGTGGTAATTCCGACACTGACTTACGGAAGCGAAGCATGGACGTTGGTTGAGAGACTCAGACCAAGAGTGAGAGCAGTGGAAATGAATTACTTAAGAAGTGCGTGCGGAGTTACATGGAGGGATAGACAGACTAATGAGGAAGTAAGAAGGTGTGGTGTGGAGGTAGATGTGCTGGAAAGTGTGAAAAGGAACAACTTGAGATGGTTCGGCCATATGGAACGTATGGAAAGCGAGAGAATGACTAAGAGGGTGTACGAGTGCGAGGTGGAGGGACAGAGAGGGAGAGGTAGACCGAAAGAGAGGTGGAAGGATGAACGAAGGCGGTGCTGGTTGGGGGGAGGGGCGTCGACTGACTGGGGACAGAGGTGCATGGGGGCGGTTCGTTCTAGGCCACACCTTCGGGGATCACGGCGTCGGGCAATAGATAGAATAGATAGATAGTAGACAACCCTTACTCCCACAAGGGGTAGGGAGTATCAGCAAGAGACACAGGAAAGAACAAAGAGGTGACAGGAGAAGAACACTTACAATTGTGATAGTTATACTCTGATTATATTCTAACTATTAGTAGACAACTTTAAAATGTTTACAAAATATATGTATCAGTTAAACGATTAATTGTAAAAGTTATGACCCCTCTGTTTCCTACAGTAGATGTCTTCCTTAAGGGGGAGGTAGTTGTTTTGTTAAGGGGGAGGTAGTTGTTTTGTTAAGGGGGAGGTAGTTGTTTTGTTAAGGGGGAGGTAGTTGTTTTGTTTTCCCTGATGCTTAGTCCCATTAGTTTTGAGATTTTAAAACGTGTGGTCCAATAGTTGACGATATTAAATTAAAACATTTCTCCTAATTTCTTTGTCAGTAAAAAGACCTTTCGTTTCGTGCGATAGTGATCATGTAAGAGTTCAAGGAGGAACTGGCCTTCGACCGGGAAATTTTTCTGCTGAAAAAATTGTACAGATATATCTTGAAGGGGGGGGGGGGGGGGGGTCTGGTGGGTGTTTTACTAAGCTTGATGGAGGTCTGGCGATGTTACTTAATTTGCAAAATTAATTATAATTTCAAAACATATGGAGCTTAACACGAGGGAGAAAGGGGACCAGAAAAACGACCCATCTCCCCTTAACCCGGCGCGCACGCGCAGGGTGTAGTGAACACCACACTTCTGGGCGGCAATATTAAGCTCCATTCCCGCCTATAATTGTCATTTTACGATAAATATCGTTATTACTTATTCATATGCACCTATTTTATGTTTAATATGAAGATAGTAACATGTAACAACAGTAAAACAAGTGGGAAAATTGTTTGGATGGTGAAAATCGCGAATTATTGCCGAGCATTCATTCATGAGGTGAGAGATAGGGGAGGCCCACACCCTCCTCTCTCGAAGCCTGGAGAGTGACTGAGGCCTGTCTCTCTGTCTCTCTCTCTCTCTCTCTCTCTCTCTCTCTCTTTCCCACGCATAGACAGACACAAGACCACAGCGTAGGATCGGTTCGGAGTTGTCTACACGAAAATATACCAATGAATAAGGGAATAACAGGGACAATAGGTGATGATTGAAGGGTGGGGGGAAAGGAGGTGATTTTGACAGATGTGGAGTAGTGATAGGATGTATATGGAGGGGAATTATCTCACTTAATAACCATTTCACTTTTTTTTAACCCTTTCACGCATTTATGGCGCAGAGGTTGCCAGATTAGCAATAAGAAATAGAGTTATCTCACTCTTATAATTACCTCTCCAAAATTAGTTTGCTGCCCACAGCTAACTCAAAGACAACTGCAGAGGTTGAAGTAACTAAACTAAAGGTTTCTAAATACCCCTGATGGTAACAAAGGCTTTAAAGTATCCCCAATAGGCTCAAAATTGCGTCATATGTCGGAGAGGGTTAACTGCTACTGGGGCCTTTTAACAGTTTTATTCTAGGCCTTACCTGTAAGAGGGTCCTCGCCCTTGCCCACCAAAACCTTTTAAGAGGGTTCTCGCCGTTCCCGGTTTAACCTGAACAGTCCATCAGCCTCACCTTAAATAATGATCAATAAAATACTACCCACATACGTACGGTTTATTATGAAGAAAATACCAGCTCCATGTGTTATTATTTTACAATCCAATTACTGAATGGTGGTGTAATGGTTTAGGTGCTTATAATCTGGGTGTGGTGTCCCGAGTTTGAATCCCGGGAGGGCCATATGCTTTCATTAGTTTATTCAAGTACATTGGGGTTTGTATCTGATATTAATGTTAAAGAACGGGGTGTTACTTATAACATGTAATACGATGCTATTATTTCATGATGGATGCATAAGTATTAATACAATACACATAAGAAATTAAAGTTAAAACAAAGAAATGAGATCAAAGGAAATTACAAAGAGATCAAACAGTAAATGTGAGATGACAGAATTGAATAGAAAACGGTCGTGAAAAATAATAGTAAGAATATAGAAGTTACAAAGTAGAAATAAGAAATACGATAATGAAACAAAACAATAGGGGAGATAACAGTTCAAACTATTTAGTGAATCAGTCTTTCCCTCTTCCTATGACTTAAATTGCTTCAAACTCCGTGTGCCCAGGCATTTTAGCTCGAACGTCCCTTGATTTTGACCCTGTCACTCTTTGAACTCTGGGGGAGGCACTCGCTGCAGGCAGTTATACCTTTTGTCTCCCTCATTAACAAAGAAAACAAAAGTGTATATCGGAAGATCTATCATCGTCAATTTCCCATGTTCAATAATTTTCAAGATATATTTCTGGGATATTTTTCACTGGTATCGGAAGCAACACTGAAGATTGATGAATTTAGGTGACATGCATAGATTACCGCTTGAAAATTATGACGATATTTTGGCAGTTTATTCTTGCTTGTATTACACGATTTTATCAAGAATAGGAAGGGTGTATGGATGTCGGAAGCTTGATTGGGCCAGTCTTTACCTTTTTATCTCCAACAGATCCTTCCAAAGCTGTATATAATCGACTAATGATAGCCAGAAACAATAGTAAAATGCGTCATAATCCGTAAGGGGTTGTTGTTGCTGTTGTCGTCGTTCCCTAGGCAGCTCAGAGTCCCTAAGGAAGGCCATGGTCACGATAGGGCTTTCTCACAAGGAATGTAGATTATGTTGTTGGCGTATATGATTGTGTGGAATGCAGTCTTCTATGATGTGTTAACCCATTCAGTACCAGGGACGGCCTTTTTATCATATTCTGGCAACGCTTAGACAATTTCATTCAGCTTAGGAAGGACCTCTAGCAATAATAAGACTGCATTGTATCTCAACCAACCCCTTTAACTACCACAGATCCTTCGTAAGCTGATTAATATCGTCAACATATGGCTAGAATACGATATAGCACACGTCGCTGTACTCAAAGGATTAAATAGTATGGTGTTGAGTATAATGCCTTATAAGCTGTAAGACTAGCAACGACGATAACAGTTGAGCGATAAAGCTTTCGTGTTAAGGGTAGGACTTTAGTTTGCTCCCTAGACCTTCATCAATCCTAACAAAAATACCCCCGAGATCCCCCTTCGAGATGAATGTGTACATTTATCGGTAGAAAAATGTCGCTCGAAATTACAGGGTCGCTATCGCTCGCCAGGAAAAAAACCCAACACCGAAATGCTTGAAAGGTCTTAAAATTGACAGATATGGAGTGAAAGGTCATAAAATTGCCAAAACACGGGGTGAACATCTTAAAATCTCAAAACTAATGGGACTTAATATGTGGGAGAAGGCTGTACAGAAAAAATAAAAAATCATCTGAAGTGAAACTCTCCCCTTAATAATATCTACTCTAGTGAAGAGATATTTAAAACAAAAATGTTTTAACCCTTTCAGCACAATGACGTAATTCATTTTATATTCTGGTTACCCTTAGACAATTTTGTTTAGCTTTTAATCTACCTTTAGGATTTCAAAGGAGTAAAAGCGATCCCAATTACACCTGTTAAAACATAAGGCGTTGTTAAACTGCATATAATGGTCTTTGTATTGCCATAATCAAAGCTAAAAAGGAGTCATCGTCGTGTAAGGTTTAAGGGGGGTGACCTGTTTTTGTTCTTTCCTTTTCTATCTTTCTCTGGCTTGTTTCCATTTGGCCCCATTTTGCCTACTGTTTTAAGACGTTTATCCCCATCCAGGTGTCAATTTTTTACTGGTGAGCGATAGCGAGCCAGTATATTTTTTATTTTTGTTTGACAGCAGGCTAAATTTGTAAATTTTTCGATAGCAAAATGTCTCCGGCGAAGCCGGATTTCTTCATATAATGCTGGCTCGCTATTGCTCGCCAGGAAGAAATCGACACCTAGATGGGGATAAACGTCTTAAAATAGGTAGCTGAATGGGGCCGAATGGATACAAGCCAGAGAAAGAGAGAAAAGGACCGAAATAACAAAAAGCAGGTCACCCCCCTTAATGAAGTGAAACAAGTGATATAATAAAAGTGGAAAAATACAAATTGAAAAGTGACACACATTAACCTATAATACACAGATAAGCCTTGACTGTCTAACTAAATTAATAGATAAATAAGCGTCTAGCAAAAACAGGGATTATAAAATAGGTCTGTTTGTGGGAGGATGGAAGTGCCAGAGTATTTATTATATTTAATAATTGACGTAGAGAGGTATTGTTTATGTAGGAGCAATATAATAATTGACGTAGAGAGGTATTGTTTATGTAGGAGCAATATAATAATTGACGTAGAGAGGTATTGTTTATGTAGGAGCAATATAATAATTGACGTAGAGAGGTATTGTTTATGTAGGAGCAATATAATAATTGACGTAGAGAGGTATTGTTTATGTAGGAGCAATATAATAATTGACGTAGAGAGGTATTGTTTATGTAGGAGCAATATAATAATTGACGTAGAGAGGTATTGTTTATGTAGGAGCAATATAATAATTGACGTAGAGAGAGAGTATTGTTTATGTAGGAGCAATATAATAATTGACGTAGAGAGGTATTGTTTATGTAGGAGCAATATAATAATGACGTAGAGAGGTATTGTTTATGTAGGAGCAATATAATAATTGACGTAGAGAGGTATTGTTTATGTAGGAGCAATATAATAATTGACGTAGAGAGGTATTGTTTATGTAGGAGCAATATAAAATGTTATAGTTCTGTGCGAATCTAGGACCTACCTGAGATAGAGTTTACCTTTTCAACTGTTTGAGATTCTTCCTAATCTGTACACAATCGCGTAATATTAGCCAAAAGTTACTGAAAATGCGGCAAAGTTTACTGGAAGGGTTAAGGATGTAGTGTTTTTTACTGGAAGGGTTAAGGATGTAGTGTTTTTTACTGGAAGGGTTAAGGATGTAGTGTTTTTTACTGGAAGGGTTAAGGATGTAGTGTTTTTTACTGGAAGGGTTAAGGATGTAGTGTTTTTTACTGGAAGGGTTAAGGATGTAGTGTTTTTTACTGGAAGGGTTAAGGATGTAGTTTTTTTTACTGGAAGGGTTAAGGATGTAGTGTTTTTTACTGGAAGGGTTACGGATGTAGTGTTTTTTACTGGAAGGGTTAAGGATGTAGTGTTTTTTACTGGAAGGGTTAAGGATGTAGTGTTTTTTACTGGAAGGGTTAAGGATGTAGTGTTTTTTACTGGAAGGGTTAAGGATGTAGTGTTTTTTACTGGAAGGGTTAAGGATGTAGTGTTTTTTACTGGAAGGGTTAAGGATGTAGTGTTTTTTACTGGAAGGGTTAAGGATGTAGTGTTTTTTACTGGAAGGGTTAAGGATGTAGTGTTTTTTACTGGAAGGGTTAAGAATGTAGTGTTTTTTACTCGAAGGGTTAAGGATGTAGTGTTTTTTACTGGAAGGGTTAAGGATGTAGTGTTTTTTACTGGAAGGGTTAAGGATGTAGTGTTTTTTACTGGAAGGGTTAAGGATGTAGTGTTTTTTACTGGAAGGGTTAAGGATGTAGTGTTTTTTACTGGAAGGGTTAAGAATGTAGTGTTTTTTACTCGAAGGGTTAAGGATGTAGTGTTTTTTACTGGAAGGGTTAAGGATGTAGTGTTTTTTACTGGAAGGGTTAAGGATGTAGTGTTTTTTACTGGAAGGGTTAAGGATGTAGTGTTTTTTACTGGAAGGGTTAAGGATGTAGTGTTTTTTACTGGAAGGGTTAAGGATGTAGTGTTTTTTACTGGAAGGGTTAAGGATGTAGTGTTTTTTACTGGAAGGGTTAAGGATGTAGTGTTTTTTACTGGAAGGGTTAAGGATGTAGTGTTTTTTACTGGAAGGGTTAAGGATGTAGTGTTTTTTACTGGAAGGGTTAAGGATGTAGTGTTGTGTACAGGTAGGGTTAAGGATGTAGTGTTTTTTACTGGAAGGGTTAAGGATGTAGTGTTTTTTACTGGAAGGGTTAAGGATGTAGTGTTTTTTACTGGAAGGGTTAAGGATGTAGTGTTTTTTACTGGAAGGGTTAAGGATGTAGTGTTTTTTACTCGAAGGGTTAAGGATGTAGTGTTTTTTACTTTTTAGTCTAGATATTTATTTATTGATATATTTTTGAGTTTCTTCGCTAGACCTCCATCAAGCTGGCGAGCGGTAGCGAGCCAGCATATAAATATTTTTGTATTGACAGCAAGCTAAATTTGTATATTTTTCGATAGAAAAATGTCTTCGGCGATGCCGGATTTCTTCATACAATGCTGGCTCGCTTTCACTGGGGATAAACGTGTTAAAACAGTTGGCTGAATGGGGCCGAATGGGTACAAGCCAAAGAGAAAGGGAGAGAAAGAGAAAACAAAAAGCGAGATGGGCTCCCTTAAGTAAATGAGGCAGATGATAATGCTACGAACATTTTGGGTGTGAAAGGAAATTACAGATATATAAAAAAAAAAAGAGGTGTGAAAAGGCAGTGCCAAAGTGGGACTGAGTGGTCGGAAAATCGCATTAGCCATTAAACTCTATCTGGTGCAAGGGTGGCTCGTTTTTTACTTTCCCTATTTCACCCCATTTGTTTTGGAGATCTTCAGACGATTCACCTCATTTGTTTGGCGATTCTAAAGACGCTTCACCACATTCATATTTCGATTTTGTTTGTACCAGCGATAATGAGTATGCAATTTACGAGAAACCGATAAACTGATAATCATTTATATTCAACTAGAAGGGGGTCGGATGAGCATTGTTAGATTTAATTTTTATTTTGGGGCGGGGGGGGAAGGATCTGTGATGGCATTTTTTTGTAGTCTAGGAAACAAAGTAGAAAAACACATTGGTCGGAGAATGGCAAAAACAATCAATTCCAACCATCAATTATAGTTCACTGAATATGATAATAGCTCTTAAGGGGAGGCAGTTGGTTTTTCGAGTCCTCCTCCTCCCTCATGTTTAGCTCTATTAGTTATACGATTTCAGGACATTCACCCCATTAGTTTGGCGATTTTCAGACCTTTCGCCCCGTTTCTTTGCCAATATTAAGACCTTTCGCGCCATTTAGGTGTCGATTTTGTTTTCCTGGCGAGCGTTAGCGAGCCTGTAATTGAAGAGGAATCGGCCTTCGGCCGGGACAATTCTCTACCGAAAAATGTACACATTTTTATCGAAAGGGGGTCTTGTGGGTGTTTTTTTAAGCTTGATAGATGTTTAGAGAGCAAACTAAACCCCCTCCTTAAACCATTGAGCCGAACCAGTAAATTATGCTGCACAATACCGAGCTCCCTTAAGATGTTGGACGAGATTGTGTCAGTGGAGAAAGAGGGAGAAGGCAAGGAAAAATAGAAATGTCAACTAAGGAGTGTCACCTGCTTTTTTTCTCTTTCTCTCCTTTTCTCTCTGTTTCTGGCTTGTATCCATTCGGCCCCATTCAGCCTACTATTTTAAGACGTTTATACCCATCCAGGTATCGATTTTTTCCTGACGAGCGTTAGTGAGCCAGAATTGTATGGAGAGCTCTGGCTACGCCGGAGACATTGTATGGAGAGCTCTGGCTACGCCGGAGACATTGTATGGAGAGCTCTGGCTACGCCGGAGACATTGTATGGAGAGCTCTGGCTACGCCGGAGACATTGTATGGAGAGCTCTGGCTACGCCGGAGACATTGTATGGAGAGCTCTGGCTACGCCGGAGACATTGTATGGAGAGCTCTGGCTACGCCGGAGACATTGTATGGAGAGCTCTGGCTACCCCGGAGACATTGTATGGAGAGCTCTGGCTACGCCGGAGACATTGTATGGAGAGCTCTGGCTACGCCGGAGACATTTGTATGGAGAGCTCTGGCTACGCCGGAGACATTGTATGGAGAGCTCTGGCTACGCCGGAGACATTGTATGGAGAGCTCTGGCTACGCCGAAGACATTGTATGGAGAGCTCTGGCTACGCCGGAGACATTTGTATGGAGAGCTCTGGCTACGCCGGAGACATTTGTATGGAGAGCTCTGGCTACGCCGGAGACATTGTATGGAGAGCTCTGGCTACGCCGAAGACATTGTATGGAGAGCTCTGGCTACGCCGGAGACATTGTATGGAGAGCTCTGGCTACGCCGGAGACATTTGTATGGAGAGCTCTGGCTACGCCGGAGACATTGTATGGAGAGCTCTGGCTACGCCGAAGACATTGTATGGAGAGCTCTGGCTCCGCCGGAGACATTTGTATGGAGAGCTCTGGCTACGCCGGAGACATTGTATGGAGAGCTCTGGCTACGCCGGAGACATTGTATGGAGAGCTCTGGCTACGCCGGAGACATTGTATGGAGAGCTCTGGCTACGCCGGAGACATTGTATGGAGAGCTCTGGCTACGCCGGAGACATTGTATGGAGAGCTCTGGCTACGCCGGAGACATTGTATGGAGAGCTCTGGCTACGCCGGAGACATTGTATGGAGAGCTCTGGCTACGCCGGAGACATTGTATGGAGAGCTCTGGCTACGCCGGAGACATTTGTATGGAGAGCTCTGGCTACGCCGGAGACATTTGTATGGAGAGCTCTGGCTACGCCGGAGACATTTGTATGGAGAGCTCTGGCTACGCCGGAGACATTTGTATGGAGAGCTCTGGCTACGCCGGAGACATTGTATGGAGAGCTCTGGCTACGCCGGAGACATTTGTATGGAGAGCTCTGGCTACGCCGGAGACATTGTATGGAGAGCTCTGGCTACGCCGGAGACATTTGTATGGAGAGCTCTGGCTACGCCGGAGACATTGTATGGAGAGCTCTGGCTACGCCGGAGACATTTGTATGGAGAGCTCTGGCTACGCCGGAGACATTTGTATGGAGAGCTCTGGCTACGCCGGAGACATTTGTATGGAGAGCTCTGGCTACGCCGGAGACATTTGTATGGAGAGCTCTGGCTACGCCGGAGACATTTGTATGGAGAGCTCTGGCTACGCCGGAGACATTTGTATGGAGAGCTCTGGCTACGCCGGAGACATTTGTATGGAGAGCTCTGGCTACGCCGGAGACATTTGTATGGAGAGCTCTGGCTACGCCGGAGACATTTGTATGGAGAGCTCTGGCTACGCCGGAGACATTTGTATGGAGAGCTCTGGCTACGCCGGAGACATTTGTATGGAGAGCTCTGGCTACGCCGGAGACATTTGTATGGAGAGCTCTGGCTACGCCGGAGACATTGTATGGAGAGCTCTGGCTACGCCGGAGACATTTGTATGGAGAGCTCTGGCTACGCCGGAGACATTTGTATGGAGAGCTCTGGCTACGCCGGAGACATTTGTATGGAGAGCTCTGGCTACGCCGGAGACATTTGTATGGAGAGCTCTGGCTACGCCGGAGACATTTTCTATCGAAAAAAGTGCAAATTTAGGCTGCTGTCAAAATAGTATATATATATATATTTATATATATGCTGGCTCGCTGTCGCTCGCCAGGAGAATATTGACACTTGGATGGGGGTAAACGTAGGTAGTAGGGGTAGGCAGCCCCGCCCAGGGAAGTACTACCGCCAAGGTTTTGGGAGACTCAGGGAATAGCCTGAATTCCATTTTCTCTCCCAGGCCTTGGTAGCTGGATACATATCTTTCTGACTCACACATCAGGGGTATCAGGAAAACCCTCTTTATATAACATACACCTCCAACTTCACGACATTGCCCTACATTGCTATCCTCTATCCATAAAACACTACTCTTCCCACTACATATCATACATGTAACACCATACACCTTACCCAATAAATATGGCAGTACAATTGTTAAGAGCAAACCTGGTGGTCCCTCGGATATCCACCCCCGGCAGGGTTGGGTCATTGACACAGGGCCCTCCCGGTCGTCATCATGCGACTGTGTCAAGAGCATTGCAACGTCCCAAAGCTGCTCGTCGGTGCAGCTTTTTCTTTAGCAATATAAGGGGACTTCACTCTAACATCAATTCTGTACACCAATTTCTTCAAGCAGAATCCCCTACTCTCCTTTTTTTGACAGAGACTCGAGTAACATCCACATCTGACACGTCTAGATTTAATTTTCCAGGTTATCAACTGCTCCAAAATTTCAGACCTAAAGGAGGTGTATGTTGCTTCGCAAAATCTGAAATTGCCCTGGAGGAGGTTACTAGTTTCAATTGTCCCTATTTTTATTATTCTATATACAAATTAATTTTTGCTGGTAAATTTAAATACATATGTTGCATCTACCGTTCCCCAAATACTCCTCCAGAGCAAAGTCTTTTTGATTCTCTGTCCTCACAACTCAGTGTCCTCAACTTAAATGCTTCTTCTGAAATCACTGTGTTGGGTGATTTTAATGTCCATAATGTTGAATGGCTCACTCATTCAGCCAGGACTGATGATGCTGGTCTTGAATGTGAGCTATTTGCAGACTCATTTAATCTCACTCAAATAGTCAACCAACCCACCCGTGTACCAGATAATCCTAATCATAATTCCCATCTACTGGACTTATTTTTAACAACCAATTCAGAAAATTATGATGTTACAGTGAGGTCCCCGCTTGGATCTTCTGATCACTGTCTGATACAGGCCACCTGTCTATCACCTACCACACCTTCCCACTCTGAACCTGTTTTGGTGACTAAATGGCATTACGATAGGGCAGACTGGGAGGGTCTTCAAGGTTTCTTTATTGATATTCCCTGGACCTCTTTCTTTTCTAATGATGCACACTCCACCTTGAGCCACATACAAGATTTTGTAAAAATTGGAATGGAAACTTTTATTCCTCATCAAAAGTACAGTAAAAGATCTAATTCACCTAAATGGTTTGACCATAATTGTGCTAGAGTAACTGAACAAAAAGCAATAGCCTACAATGCATACACAAGATCAAACACTCATGAAGCCTTTAATTACTTTAGAAACATCAGAAATCATGCCAAAACTGTATTAAACCTAACTAAATCAAACTTTCTCCACAAGCAGGCAAATAAACTTCTAAATAATCCAAATGATAACAAAATATTTTGGTCTACTCTTAACTCATTTAAATCCAACTTCACTACTGCTTCATCCATTCCACCATTAAAATCTCCGACTGGCAATCTTGTAAGTGACCCACGAGGTAAAGCTAACCTTCTTGCGGATATTTTCTCCACCAACACCTTAGATGAAATAAATCAAGATGTCCCTGTACTTAATTTTAATTCGCCTGAAATTCCCTCACTTAAGATCCACACCAGACATGTCAAAACTATTTTGCAGAATCTCTCAGTAGATAAGGCTCCTGGTCCAGATGAAATTCCTCCAATAGTACTTAAGAATTGCTCCTTGGTGTTCGCTCCTGTATTGGCAAACATTTTCCGTCTGTGTACTCATACCTCATGCTCCCCAGTACCCTGGAAAGAAGCAAACATCCATCCAGTTCCTAAAAAAGGTGCCTCTTCAGATCCATCAAACTACAGACCAATAGCTATAACTTCCACTCTTGGTAAAGTCTTTGAAATTATATTAAATAATCACATAATTAAGCATCTTGAGAATAATAAATTAATCAGTGATAGGCAATATGGTTTTAGACGATGTCGATCAACTGCAGACATGCTTTGCCTTCTTACGCATCAAATCAACCAAGCTACAGACCAACATGGTGAAACACATACAATAGCACTGGATATATCAAAGGCATTTGATAGAGTCTGGCATCAATCCTTATTGTCGAAGATGTCACACTATGGCCTTGCATCATTAGTTCCACTAATTTCTTCTTATCTTCATAACAGAAAAATATGTGTAATGGTAGATGGCCTTTATTCTCAATTTCACTCAATACATGCTGGTGTTCCCCAGGGATCAGTTTTGGCCCCAATTCTGTTCCTCATTCATATCAATGATCTCATATCCACCACTCATAATCCAATACATTCCTACGCAGATGACTCAACACTCCACAGTTCCTTCACATTTACCAATTCTTTCACCCAACCCGATCTTATAAATTCAAAAATAAACACTGCAATTTCTCTGAACCAGGACCTTTCTAGAATTGATGGAAGGGGACAAAAGAATCTAGTTTCCTTTAATGCACAGAAAACCAAATACATTCAATTTTCTAACCGACAGAATCTCACTGACTCCCATATATTTTTTAATGATGTAAATATTCCCACTTCCCCTAGTATTGACATTCTCGGTGTAACATTAACTACTAACTTGAGCTGGACACATTATGTTAGAAGCATTGCTAAGAATGCCTCTAAAAAACTGGGACTCCTGTACAGAGTTCGAGAATTCTTCACTGGCGAGCAGTTGGCCGTGATATATAAAAGTCATGTGCGTTCTCAGATGGATTACTGTTCACCTCTGTTGGGTGGAAGTGGAGTGGTTGCATTGAGGCAGTTGGACAAAATTCAAAATAAAGCTATTAGATTAATCAATAACCCTGCAATCACACAGGACCTTCCTACATTGAAAATAAGAGGAAAATAACATACTTAAAGATACTCAACACGGCTTTCGTAAAAAACGTTCCTGTTTAACAAACCTCTTAGACTTCTTCCACGATATCCTCAACCTCTACGATGAGAGTAAAGCTGTAGATATTATATACCTTGATTTTCAAAAGGCCTTTGACAAAGTTCCCCACAAACGTTTACTGCTAAAACTAAAAGCGCATGGAATACAAGACGGTGTGTTGAAATGGATAGAAAATTGGCTCAGCGACAGAAAGCAAAGAGTAGTCATAAACGGTAAGGCATCAAAATGGACCAATGTAAGTAGCGGGGTACCCCCGGGATCGGTACTAGGACCAATTCTCTTTCTAATTTACATCAACGACATAGATGAGGGTCTCACCTGTACAATCTCAAAATTTGCTGACGATACAAAAATTGCAAATAGCGTACTCTCAAAAGAACAAGTTGACGATATGCAACACAATCTAGATAAATTGTCATGTTGGGCCCAAATTTGGCAAATGAGTTTCAATGCGGATAAATGTAAAGTACTACATATCGGATACCTAAATGAGAAAGCAAACTATTCGATGAATGGCACTCAGCTTAAGAATGTAAACAGAGAAACCGATCTGGGAGTAACAATATCGAGTAACCTAAAACCGAGTCAACAATGTTCAGAAGTTGTTAAGAAGGCAAACAAAATAATTGGCTTTATAGGCAGGTCATTTGAGCATAAATCCAAAGAAGTTATCCTAACCCTTTACAATTCATTAGTCCGCCCTCTTCTGGAATACTGCGTTCAATCCTGGTGCCCTTATTACCAAAAAGATATAAACAAGCTAGAACGAGTTCAACGTAGAGTTACCAAAATGATACCTAGCCTAAAGAACAAACCATACGAAGAGCGTCTTAGAGAATTAAATCTATTTCCTTTAACCCAGCGCAGATTAAGAGGTGACTTAATTCAAGTGTTCAAAATCATCAAAGGCATCGACAATATGAACTGTAGTAAGTACTTCACTATCGACCAATCTAATTACACGCGGGGAAACGGTTGCAAAATTATTGGTAAATCTTTTAACTCACACGAATCTAAGAATTTCTTCTTCAATCGAGTTGTCAACTTGTGGAATGGGCTTCCCCGAAACGTTATAGACTGCATCACCGTTGATTCATTTAAACTCCGCCTAGACAAATATCTCGCATCAAACCCGCGACTGACTGCGTTTGTAAATGAATAACTTTATTTTATCCCCCCCTCAGTTACTAACCCATCTGTCCCCTACTAACTTCCTAATCCTGCCACGGACATTAGTTCCAGGGCAGTAATTCCCTTTCCAATGTTCCCTTACCCACTCTAAACCACTGTTTGGACACTTGATCCTCAGTGTTTTGGAGGACAAGCAACCTAGAAGGGTCACTAGATCTGTTGTTGCTTGATTTCCTTTGTACTCCTTTGTACATTATCCATACGAAGAAACGTTGCATCCCTTGCATTATTCTACAGATATTTTCACAGCAATTGTTCCGAGGAACTTGCTTCAATTGTGCCGCCTCTCCACATCTTTCCCCGTAGAACTAGGGCAGCTGAGAGCGGCCATGAATTTACACTTTCTCCTCCACAATGCAGAACTTCTGCTTATCAGAATTCATTTATCCCCAGAGCTACTACTCTTTGGAATTCACTTCCCTCGAATTGCTTTCCGCAAACTTACAATCTACAAATGTTTAAATCCAGTTGTTACAAACAGTTTATTAATGGAGGATGCCTTTAGGCACATGGACCTTTTTGTTTTATCTGTGTTTTTCTTTCCTCCGTTCATTGTCTCTTAAAAAAAAAAAAAAAAAAAAAAAACGTCGTAAACACAGTAGGCTTAATGGAGCCGAATGGATACAAGCCAAAGAAAGAAAGAAAAGGAGAGAAGAGAAGCAGGTGACCCCCTTAAGAGAAGTTGTAAAACAAGGGAAGAGACTCGTGTTGGCAAGTTAAAGAAAAACATATATAGATTGGACGAGTTAACCCTTTCAGTATGATAAGTCGCCATTCTTCCTTCTATTCTGGCTAGCATTACACGATTTTATACAGCTTAGGAAGGGCCTCCAGCAATCAAGGGATCTCGTCCACATATCCTTCCTTAGCTTAACCCTTTGAGTACCAGCGACGTGTGTTATATTTGAGTACCAGCGACGTGTGTTATATTGTTGTTCTAGTTGTATTTACACGATATTATGCAGCTTAACAAGGATCTGTGGTAGTTGAAAGGGTTGGTTGAGATAGTTTGAAGTCATATTAATGTTAGAAGTTCTTCCTAAGCTGAATAAAATGGTCTAATTGTTGCCAGAATATGATAAAAAGGGCGTCCCTGGTACTGAGTGGGTTAATGCAAACGTCTTATACTAGCCAGAATCAAATGAAAGTAAGATTCGCTCTAGCACCAGAGGTCCCCAAGGTCGTATTACTTATTCAAATAAGCTAGATTCCTCAACTGAACTGGGAGACTAAGATTAGAACATAAACGTGAGCTTCGGTGCACAAGGTTTGTTTAAAGCCGGTATCACACGAGCGCTTTTTCACTCAACATTTATCCTCAACACTGGTCTGGCAGCTTATTAGGTCAACATTTATAATATTTATGTCATCTAAGTTAATCTACCATCAGCCTACTTTCTGATACCAGTGAAAAATATCCCAGAAATGTTGCCAGAAAAATGTTGATCATCGAATGTTGACAATAAAAGCTCTCGTGTGATACCGGCTTAACATAGATAAAAGGTGGCTACAATACCGGAGATTAATATACAGATTAACTTAGGTACAGTCGCGCTAATAAGTGATGAATCGACGCTACGTATGTTTTGATCAATAGTTAGGATCAGCAGTATCTAAGCTTCATTTCTTCATATCGAGTGAAATATACAAACATTATCTTACACTTACCCACCCTATTCAACATCTGACAGACATCAATTCAGCACAGAGCGAGCCAAACGTAATGACAGGTGGGAAATGACTTATTAGCGCGACCGTACTGAAGGAGTGCACTTGATATTGAAGACAAGGTTACGTGTGTATTATGAATGCAAGCACTCTAAGTATATATATTGGAGGCCAAAGTGATTATTTATGCAACAGGTCCTTAATATTTAAATTAGACAATAGAGACTGGTTACAACCCCAAGTGTTAACTCCTTCCTTACCGAGGATGTAATTTGTGTTATTCCAGCTATATTTAGACGATTGTATGCAGCTTAGGAGGGAACCCAGGTGGTTAAAATGGATAATCGAGATAGTTTGAGGCATTTTAATTGGTATACGTCCTCCCTAAGCTTGATAAAATTGTCGAATAGTATCCAGATTACAATGACAACGACAACTCAGTACTAAAGGGGTTATAGATGTGTAGGGTATATGATACTGATCAGGCCAATAATAATGACAATAAGAGTTAATGTTGGACGGATGGTGTAAGTCGAAGGAACATCAGAATCCAAGATAAAAAATTGGTTATTAACAGAGACGTCAACGAATTCTGATATCAAAGAATCCTCATGTTTTATTAAGAAATAGTGTACTCGTGTTTGGGGATGGTATTTATTATGCAAAGATGGAATCTGAATGCAGAGACGATATTAACTCAATTATAAATCCAGGGTCATGATGGAGAATATCTTTCCCAGGTGTATCAGGGATCTCAGGTGTTCTCTTCTCTCTCTCTCTCTCTCTCTCTCTCTCTCTCTCTCTCTCTCTCTCTCTCTCTCTCTCTCTCATTGATGGGGTCCGGGTTCCGTACTTCCCTTCCTTCTTTTCGCTTTCTTTCTGTGTTTTCCTTCTTAGTCTTTAAAGGAGGGAAAGGGAAGCTGCTCTCTCCTGAAGGGTCGCAGGTACACCGAACACGTTTAAAGCAAAACAGGGAAACCCAAATTATAACCCAGAGCAAGGATTGCTATAATCTAATTGGGCTATCTCCCAAGGAAACCTGAGAGAGAGCACTTAAAAAGAGAAACCTGAGTGTTATTCCTTCCTATCCAGTCCCCTCTCTCCTACTTATGGCTAACATCATAATCTCTTCCAAGGATGTACATCCTCCCCCCCTCTCTGGGATTAATACCAAGAAGGCGTACAGACCGGACGGTGTTCCTCCTATTGCACTAAAAAAACTGCTTCTGTGCTGGCATCCTGCCTAGATAAACTCTTCCGTCTCTGTTTCTCCTCTAACATCTTCCCTTCTTACTGGACGTTTGCTCTCATTAAACCTGTCCCCAAAAAGGGTGACCGCTCTCAACCCTCCAACTATCGTCCAATTGCTATCATTTCTTGAATCTCTACAGTTTTTAAAACTATTCTTGCCTCAAAGTTTCTTAAGGAGAGATATCCACTTGAGGGATTTTTTCTTGACTCCTTTCTCCTTCATATTTAGCCCCATTGCTTTTCTAATTTTAAGACGTTTGCCCCATTATTTTGACGATTTTAAGAACTTTCGACCCATATCTGTCAATTTTAAGACCTTTCGTGCCATTTAGGTGTCGATTTTATCCTGGCGAGCGATAGCGAGCCTGTTATTTAAGAGGAACCGTCTTTCAGCCGGGACATTTTTCTACCGAAAAATGTACAAATTTATCTTGAAAGGGGCTCAAGGGGGTGTAATCTTAAGCTTGATGGATATCTAGAGACCAAACTAAAAACCTCCCCTTAAGCATTTATCTTCCTATAACCTACTCTCAGACCGCCAGTATGGCTTCGTTACCCCATTGACTATGGGAGACATTCCGGAACGCCATGGCAATTTACAGCAATTTACAGGCTTTTAAAGCCTCATAAAGCCTGTAGAATCGAGTGTGAGGAAGCGGGAGCGCAACAGGTAACCCGTCCTTCCTCCAGTCAGCCGGCCGGTGCACTGAGGAGTATGAACCATACTCTTGCCAAAGGCATTATTATGTAGTGCGACATTAGCGAGAATTGCTAATTTTAGTAAATGTTTATGGTAGCACTGTGGGTGAAGCCCGCGATCTAAGAAGCTCGTTATGGTTCAATTTTGAAGCTTTTTTCTTTTAGTTTTGGCTGAATACATTTAATTTAATTCAGACACTTGCTTAATCAATCAGAAGTGCCTGAATGAGCCATAATATTAAGGAAATATGCCCACAGTGTAAGTGTTAAGGGCCACTCTACTGGTGATCTTCTTTCTTATCTTACTAGCTCTTGGTCATCCTCCATTTGGGACTTCGGTGAGACTTTTTCTGTTGCGCTAGACATATCGAAAGCCTTCGATAGAGTCTGGCAAAAATCCCTTATTTCCAAACTACCATCCAATGGTTTCTATCCCTCCATCTTTGCCTCTGTCTCTAATTTCCTTTCCTGCCGTTCCATAGCTGCAGTTGAGGACGGCCACTGTTCACTTCCTTAATCTATCCACTTCCGTGTTCCTCGGTGTTCTGTCCTATCTCCAATTCTCTTCATATTAATAATTAACGACCTTCTCAACTGCACCTCCAGCCCCAATCACTCATATGCTGACGACTCTACATTATACTATTCATCTAGCCTTCCACAACAACATTCATAGCAGGAACTCCAAAACTCACGTAAGGAAGCCACCTGTCTTCTGATCTCTCTACTATCTCTAATTGGGGCTGAGAAAACCTTGTTACTTTCAATGCTTCCAAAACTCAATTTCTCCATCTGTCTACTTGTCGCCCCTTCCAGAAAACTATGGCCTACACTTCAACAACATACAAATTAACCCTTCATCATCTCTAAATATTTGTGGTGTCTCTCTTTCTTCTGATCTCTCTTGGAAAGATCATATTACCACTCTTGCTAAAACAGCTTCCCAGAAACTGGGTTTTTTTTTTTTTTTTTTTTTTTTTTTTTTCTCTGTGATTGAGGGAGGCAAAAGGCATAACTGCCTATAGCGAGTGCCTCCCCCATAGTTGAAAGAGTGACAGGGCCAAAATCAAGGGACGTTCGAGCCAAAATGCCTGGACACACGGAGTTTGAAGCAATTTAAGTCATAGGAAGAGGGAAAGACTGATTCTGGGAGAGAGTTCCAGAGCTCAGATGTTGAGTAGAAGAAAGTTTGAGAGTAACGTTTCACTCTTGGGTTGGAGAGTTGCACAGAGTAGGGGTGGGATTGAGTTGCAAGACGGGTACCACGTGCCCTACGTAAAGGAGGTGGTATGCACTGGGATAGCTCTGAGGAACACTGATTATTATAGTAGCGATAGAATAGCGAGAGAGATGCAACATTGCGGCGGAGAGAGAGAGATTGCAGAGAGTTGGTGAGTGGACGGGAGTTAATGATACGAAAGGCCTTCCTTTCAACTTTGTCTAGGAGAGCGGTGTGAGAGGAACCTCCCCACACATGTGAACAATACTCAATACAAGGGCCCCTGCGCAGCTTTTTGCTCTGTACAGGGGCACAGTGCATCTATGTATTGAGTATTGTTCACACGTGTGGGGAGGATCCTCTCACACAACACTTCTAGACAAAGTAGAAAAGAAAGCCTTTCGTCTCATTAACTCACGTCCACTCACCAATTCTTTGCAGTCTCTCTCTCTTTGCCGCAATGTTGCATCTCTCTCACTATTCTACCGCTATTACAATAATCAGTCTTTCTCAGAGCTCTCTCATTGTATACCACCCCCTTTTCATAGAGCACATAGCACCAATCTTGCAACACAATCCCACCCCTACTCTTTGCAACTCTCCAACCCAAGAGTGAAACATTATTCTCAATCTTTCTCCTTTTCAACCGCTGAACTATGGAACTCTCTCCCAGAATCAGTATTTCCCTCTTCCTATGACATAAATTGCTTCAAACTTTGTGTTTCCAGGCATTTTGGCTCGAATGTCCCTTTATTTTGGCCTTGTCATTCTTTCAACTCTAAGTTATGCCTTTTGTCTCCCTCACTCACAGAAAAACAAAAATAAATGAAGGTATGATGCCTGTTGATCCTCACACTCCTTGTACATCCTTTTGCTATAGTGGTTCTTTGGGGTCTTGAGGGTAGAAATGGCCTTAGTAGTGGGATTGGGGCAGCTCTTGTGCCTTTGTAGTGCTGGTCTGGTGTCTTCTTCCTTAAGCTGGTATCACACGAGAGCTATTTCCCTCAACATTTATCATCAACACAGGTCTGGCAGCTTATGGGGTCAACATTTAATATATCACGGCTACCTAAATTCATGTACCATCAGTCTAGTTTCTGATACCAGTGCTAAATATTCCAGAAATGTTGCCAGAAAACTTTTGACCATCGAATGTTGACTATAAAAGCGCTCGTGTGATACCGGCTTTAAGCTCCACCCCTTTGGCAGGTGAGGTGGAAGGTAGATGCTAGTGTGCAATGCAGGGTGGCGGTGGGTGGTATTCTGACATCACACACAAGTTCGAAAACAAGGTGGTTGGTGTAAGGGAAAACCAGTGTGCACGGGTCACTGTGGTATCTTCCTGTAGTTGCAGCATCGCTATTCTGTTGATGGTGTTTGTGATTGGTGTCAGTGTGATGGTGCTGGTGGTCTCTTTGCCTCGGTCTTTCCATTTCTTTGGCATCTATCTATCTATCTATCTATATGCTCAGGCCCAATCCCCACTTTTCTATTTTTATTTTTATTTTCTATTTTATTCTATTTTATTATTTGTTTTCCTTTTTTGTTGGGGATGGCCGACTCAAGACAGAGCTAGAACAGGTAACACACAAAAACAACATAAAACAACAAACAAACATAGATAAAAACACAAATTCACACACATTTAGGCCACCCAGGAGAACACCCAGAGACCAGTATCACCAAGGTCGCTCCAGCACTCCCCCGTCCCCCGACCACCCGGAGAGGTTCCGATCTCGGCAGGCAGACATGCAGCGGAGCCAAAGCCACAAGCCCGCCCACCACACTTCCAGGCGCACGCTTCATATTAATCGTCTCCCCGGGCCAGGCGCCTGATGGACTATTATCTAGTCCAACTTGCGCCCGACCCCTTTCCCCAAATGACCACATGTTCACTCAACTATTCACTATTCACTTATTCACATATTCACACTATTCATTTAGTGTTAAGCCCTCTCTGGGCTTAACACTAATAAGGCGTACGGTCCGGGCGGTGTTCCTCATGTTGTTTTCAAAAACCGTGCTTCCGTGCTGACTCCCTGCCTAGGCAAACTCTTTCGTCTCTGTCTATCCTCTAACGTCTTCCCTTCATGCTGGAAATTTGCTCACATTCAACCTGTCCCAAAGAAGGGTGACTGCTCTCAACCCTCCAACTATCGTCCAATTACTCTCATCTCTTGTCTTTCTAAAGTTTTTGAAACTATTCTTGCTTCCAAATTTCTTAAGCATTTCTCTTCTCATAATCTGCTCTCAGATCGCCAGTATGGCTTTCTTAACTGTCGGCGCACAACTTATGTCGTGTGAAATAAATTTGGACTATGTGGCGGTTCACAACTTATGTCGTTCGCCATTGTCACCACATAATGTTGCTGAGAGAGAGAGCTGAGCAGCGTGAGGAGCGTAGTAAGGCTATGACCGGCTCCCACCACCGCGGTGGACCAACTGAATTGTATTCTAACTTCCTTCCCTACTTCTCACTCGCTACACAGGGAATTATGAAGGGAAATTACCTAATTACAGGGTTTTTGCACTCGTGTTGCATAATCGTTGCAATAGAACCAGTGGTCGTACAACGATGGTTCGGGTGTCATTGGAAAGCTCTGTTTACGCCCTTTCAGGGATAGATACTTGTTTTACGCTCTGGGTCTTATTTAGGCATGAAAATGATCATGTAAACAACCCTATTTAGGGTAAAAAAAAAAACACTGGGCGCTACGGTCAAATAGACCGCCTAGCCCGCTAAATAAGGGTTAAGGGTCGCTCTACTGGTGATCTTCTTTCATATCTTACTAACTCTTGGTCATCCTCCTTTCAGGACTTCGGTGAGACTTTTTCTATTGCACTGGACATATCGAAAGCTTTCGATAGAGTTTGGCACAAATCTTTAATTTCTAAACTACCCTCCTTCGGTTTCTATCCCTCCATCTGTGCCTTTGTCAATACAAAAGTCAACCCTTCATCTTCTCTCAATATTCTTGGTGTCTCTTTTTCTTCTGCTCTCATTTGGAAGGACCATATTACCAGTCTTGCTAAGGCAGCCTCCCAGAAGCTGGGTGTGCTCAACTGCCTTAGGGGGTTCTTTTCCCCAGCACAGCTTCTTGCTCTGTACAGGGGCATAGTGCATCCTTGTATTGAGTATTGTTTGCATGTGTGGGGAGGTTCCTCTCACACCACTCTCCTAGACAAAGTTGAAAGGAAGGCCTTTCGTATCATTAACTCCCGTCCACTCACCAACTCTCTGCAATCTCTCTCTCTCCGCCGCAATGTTGCATCTCTCTCGCTATTCTATCGCTACTATAATAATCAGTGTTCCTCAGAGCTTTCCCAGTGCATACCACCTCCTTTACGTAGGGCACGTGGTACCCGTCTTGCAACTCAATCACACCCCTACTCTGTGCAACTCTCCAACCCAAGAGTGAAACGTTACTCTCAAACTTTCTTCTACTCAACAGCTGAGCTCTGGAACTCTCTCCCAGAATCAGTCTTCCCTCTTCCTACGACTTAAATTGCTTCAAACTCCGTGTGTCCAGGCATTTTGGCTCGATCGTCCCTTGATTTTGGCCCTGTCACTCTTTCAACTATGGGGGAGGCACTCGCTATAGGCAATTCTGCCTTTTGCCTCCCTCAATCACATAGAAAAAAAAAAGAAAAAAAAGTATTCTCCATTCACTCCTGTCCACCACCACCTCCCCTGCCTGATCTATAGTCATTCCTCTATTATTCAAAGCTTTTCTTACACAGTCTCTCCATCTCAATGGGGGTCTTCCTGCCCTTCTATCTCCCCTTGTGTCTGACTCACATATTCTCTTTGTAAGCCTTTCATCTCCCATTCGTTCAACATGACCATACCAGCTCAGCATCCTTCTGTCCACTCTGGCTGACAAATGTTCCTGCTGCCCCACTCTCCTGTCTCTTCATTTCTCAATCCGTCTCTACGAGTAACTCCACACATACTCGTCAAACAGCTCATCTCCATCACATCCAGCTTTCTTTTCTCCTTTTTCTTCAGAGCCCATGTCTCAACCCCATACATTACTGTAGGCACAACAATTCCTTGATACAGTGCACTTTTTACTTTCATTCCGAGATTTCTTTGGCATGATAGAAAGAATGTTGTCATTGCACACTGAATAAGTTTAAGAAAGTAATGAAATAAAGAAGAACGTTTCATTAGCCAGTAACGGATAGAGGGAGATCAAGAATAAAACAAAATAGTGTTGGCAAGTTAAATAGAGAATGGTATATTGGACTGAAGCAGCACCGATTGACAAGTTCAATAAAACATGGAGAGAAACTTAGCAAGTAAATGACGGAGTGAGAGAATGGACAAAGGCTTGGAGGAAAAAATGCGTATTTACTAGATATGTAAAGCAAAACTGAAAATTAAAAATAACCCATAGTAAGTCAAAGAAATAGTGAGAGAAGGAATGCAAGACAATTGTGTTGGTAAGTTCAAGATTAATTGTAGATTGGACGACAACAAAAAAACGCATTGAAAAAAGAAAAAAAAAAAAAAAGGAGGGGAAAGACACTCAAATTTACCCTTTCATTATACCATGACCCATTCTTCATCTACTGTAATTATGATTATTATTTGAAGAGTTTCTTTACCTTAGGAAGATCTATAGGAGCTAAGTGGTTAAATGTGATCTAGTTTACCTCATCGACTGATAGAGATCCAACATAAGCTACATAAAATAATCTAGTGTTACCCAAAACATTATTTAAAAGGCATTCTCAAAGACAGAAAGATTTAACAATAAATACCAAAGTGCGAGGATGAAGAACACAATCCTTCTAAAAAGTTAAAGGGAAGGGCCTTGGAAAAAAGAGAAGACCGCGCTAAGAAGGTAAAAGAAAAAAAGTGTTTGAACGGATGAAAGAAAATCGTATTAGGAATTTAAAGAAGATAGTGGTTTGTGGTGAGTTGAACCCCGACAGAAAGTAAGGAAATATCATGTAAGTTGAAATTACTTTAGTGGTGTATTGTAGGCTACTGTACGTAGAATTTGTGTGCGTGTTTTTATTTTGTTTTATTTTATCTATTTTTTTTTTGTATGAAGGAAACAATAGGCAAAGCTGCTTGCGACAAGTTTGGTTTCCCGAGCGATCGTTCGGGAGGAAAACGTCGACATTTAAATGTTACGAAAGGTCTTAATATTGGCAAAAACAACAACAAATGGGACGAAAGGCCATAAAATCGTCAAACTAATGGGATGCACATGTTAACATCTTAAAATTATTGGGGCTATATATGAGGAAGAAGGATATATAAAAAAAAAAAAAAAAAAAAAAAAATCTCCCCTCAACCCTTTCAGCACGATGACGCCTTTACACCTTTCATGCTGGTGTGCTTGTTTAGTGTAATGACATTAATAGGCAAAGGAGGAGTTTGTGAGAGCTAGCTGGATTATTCTCTGTGTACGTGAGACACACAGAAACAGTACGGGAAGCCAGACAAATGAAACAGGAGTTCCAGCAACTACTTATCACATGCATATAAGGCCTACCTTCGGTATTGCTCTGCTCTATTGGAGCGAGAAAGTGAGAGTGAGTGTGCTTGTGTGTTTGTGTTTGTAAGCATAGGTGCATGTGTCTTTTAAAGAGTTAAGTTAATGTGGTAAAAATATAAATATATGTGATTGTAAGTAAATAAACACACACACACACACACACACATGTGTTAGCCTCAGTTCACCTAGCTGTAAATAGGTACCTGGAATAAGTGGACGTCGGTGTGACGTCCCAGATGGGATTGGCAAAAATGGTACAAGGCGAGATGGGTATCATATGGTTCACCTAAGCTGATGGCTACCTAAGCCTTCGGGCGAGATGGTGCCGTCAATAGTGAGAATGGTACCATACAGATCCACCCTAAGCCTTCGTTTCTGATGTCGCCAATTGGCTAAAATACAGACTACACACATCCACAGCCATTCCAACAATACATAAAACACTTAACATGCATTTCACGCAATACATTCCCAGTTAAGGAGGCGCGATAATAATGAGCTTAGCTCGCATTGCGTGGATTCCCCTTGACGAACAAGTAACTGAGTAACACACACACACACACACACACACACACACACAAACAAACTCACTACATGGTACGAGTGAAAGATGAGAACTAAATCGCATTGGAGAGTAAATAAAATCAAATGGAGGATATAGGGAAAAGGTTTGAAGAGTTGATAAAAATGGGCCGAAGTGGATACAAAAAAGAAGGAAGTCATGGTTAGAAAAAAATATTGTGAAGCGGAAAAGTTGGAGCGTAACTTGATATTGTGACGCTTCTGCATAGTAACCACGTGCGGGCATGCGCGCGCGTCGGCTGCCCAGCCGTTTAGAAACTGGCTGGTGGTAGCCGGCCGGCAGGCTTTCCCTTAGTATATATCCTACGACAATGTAACTAATGTCTGGGATATTCTTATGTTGTTTCACAGCTTGAAGCTGCCCTTATTCTTAACCAACGCATCTTAGTATATTTTATTCTCGAGAGTTGATTGTTTCATTATAATATATAAGATGTAAGTCTAGTGAGAGCGGGAAGAGACGAGCGGGAGAGAGAGACCGGCTTGGGACGTTGCTACGCGCGGAGAGACCAGCTTGGGACGAGCCTGAAGCGCTGCCACAATGCATTTGATTGCAACGTTAGGCTTAGTTTCGACTCACGCACGGGGTAGAGGAGTTTGACCAGGCAACTGTGTTGAGTGTTGCCAAGCCTGGGATGTATTCTGCATGCCTAGGGGGGGGGGGGGTCCAGAGAGATTCAAGACTTAGAGCTCACCTCATTGTCGTACCCTTCGGACCCCCTTGATATCTATCCCTCTCAACCCCACTTAGAAACGTTCTCTCTTACTGTGTATACCTTCTTTCCACTACTTCACCAATCTATTTAATTATCCCATCCCCTTGATAGACCTTATATCTATTATTGTACTAACGACGAGCTCTCAGATAACTAGATAGGATTTTGGGCCTTATGCAGGGATGTAATTGTTAATGAGACCTAGGAAGCTTTTTTGTTGTCTCATATTTGGTGGTTTCATGCTTGCTAGTGTGTTCTTGTGTCAGGTTAGCAGGGGCTAGACCGGAGGGGAGGTTTTTTGCGATCCTTTAAGTAAAGTCTGCTGGTGCGAGTCCCGTGGACCCGCACGACTTTACTAGGATACCCGTGGGAGTCTGGGGGCATTTTCTTGTCTGTGTCCCTGTGTGTCTAGCGTTGTGTTTTGTGAGGGCCATTGCCTAGTCCACTCAGCACTGCGCTAGCATGTCTTGCTTTTGTTTTTAGGGTCGCCAGGAGAGAGTCAGATACTTGCGATCTGAGTCTCTCAAGAGAGCACCCTTTTCAATTAGAGTAATTTGGCGCACAGACCTGGGAACGTCCCTAGGCTAGAGCAGGTTGGCTCAGCCCGGGTATCCGAAGCCTATATCCTTCCGGCTAGACCTCTGCCACCTGGCAGATTAACAGCTAGGGGTTTATTATCTCTGTATGCTTGTTATTGTGCCACAGTTTACCGTTTTTGTGAGCATTGTGAGTCAGGGTGTGGATTAGAGACTCTGTCCGAGCAGGCTTGCCTGACTAAGAGTGAGAAGCACACCTGAATGTGGTTATGTTGCGAGTTGCTGCCTTTATTTAATTATACCTATGCCATTATACACTGTATGTCCTATCACTAGTATTTATTCCTGCTTATGAGTTAAGAGTTCTCTAAATCCGTAACGTACTTT